>WNWK01002759.1:0-7500 GCA_009830355.1 Cherax destructor
CCAGGCAGGGGTAACAGGGAAGGCACTACAATGGATCAGGGAATACCTGTCAGGAAGACAGCAGCGAGTCATGGTACGTGGCGAGGTGTCAGAGTGGGCGCCGGTGACGAGTGGGGTTCCAAAGGGGTCAGTTCTAGGACCGGTGCTGTTTCTGGTATTTGTGAACGACATGACGGAAGGAATAGACTCCGAAGTGTCCCTGTTTGCAGATGATGTGAAGTTGATGAGAAGAATTCAATCGGACGAGGATCAGGCAGAACTACAAAGGGATCTGGACAGGCTGCAAGCCTGGTCCAGCAATTGGCTCCTGGAGTTCAACCCCACCAAGTGCAAAGTTATGAAGATTGGGGAAGGGCAAAGAAGACCGCAGACGGAGTACAGTCTAGGGGGCCAGAGACTACAAAACATCAATCAAGGGAAAAAAGATCTTGGGGTAAGTATAACACCAGCACATCTCCTGAGGCGCACATCAACCAAATAACTGCTGCAGCATATGGGCGCCTAGCAAACCTAAGAACAGCATTCCGACATCTTAATAAAGAATCGTTCAGGACCCTGTACACTGTGTACGTTAGGCCCATACTGGAGTATGCAGCACCAGTTTGGAACCCACACCTAGCCAAGCACGTAAGAAGCTGAGAAAGTGCAAAGGTTTGCAACAAGACTAGTCCCGGAGCTAAGGGGTATGTCCTACGAGGGAGGTTAAGGGAAATCGACCTGACGACACTGGAGGACAGGAGAGTTAGGGGACATGATAACGACATATAAGATACTGAGAGGAATTGACAAGGTGGACAAAGACAGAATGTTCCAGAGATGGGACACAAGCAACAAGGGGACACAGTTGGAAGTTGAAGGCTCGGATGAATCAAGAGATGTTAGGAAGTATTTCTTCAGTCACAGAGTGGTCGGGAAGTGGAATAGTTTGGGAAGCGATGTAGTGGAGGCAGGTTCCATACATAGCTTTAAGAGAGGTATGATAAAGCTTATGGCGCAGGGAGTGACCCAGTAGCGTCCAGTGAAGAGGCGGGGCCAGGAGCTATGACTCGACCCCTGCAACCACAACTAGGTGAGTACACACACACACACACACACACACACACACACAGTGTTTCTGCAGGTGTGTATGGGCACTGTTTCTGCGCGCGTGTGAGGGCAATGTTGCGTTAGGTGTGTGTGGTGGGGCAGTGTTGCTGCAGGTGTGCTAGCAGTGTTGCTGCAGGTGTGCTAGCAGTGTTGCTGCAGGTGTGCTAGCAGTGTTGCTGCAGGTGTGCTAGCAGTGTTGCTGCAGGTGTGCTAGCAGTGTTGCTGCAGGTGTGCTAGCAGTGTTGCTGCAGGTGTGCTAGCAGTGTTGCTGCAGGTGTGCTAGCAGTGTTGCTGCAGGTGTGCTAGCAGTGTTGGAGCAAGAGTGTGTGTGTGGCAAGGGTCGCAGTCAGGTGTTGCAAGAAGTACTCCTTAGCGGCGCCTCTTCCTTCTTAATACCAATTCATCAATAATTCGGCCAATATTTTCTTCTTGACCAAGGTGAGAGTGGAACAGGAAGGACGGGAGAAGGATGGAAGGTGGGAAGAATATGGCTTCCGGAAGACGCAGAGGATGGACGAACGATGGGATAGAAGATAGGAGAAGAATGAGAAGGTCAAGGGGGTAAGAGAATAAACAAAAATAAAATTAAAGGAAGAGAACGACATAGTAAGGAGGGAAAAAAAAACTTGAAGGGGTTCTTGATGTCTGTGAGGGATCTTGATGCCGGTAAGGGCTTCTGATGTCGGCGAGGGATCTTTGTCGGTGAGGGCTCTTGATGCCCTTGATGAATCTTGGTATATGTGAGGGATCTTGATGCCGGTGAGGGATCTTGATGCCGGTGAGGGATCTTGATGCCGGTGAGGATCTTGATGCCGGTGAGGATCTTGATGCCGTGAGGATCTTGATGCCGGTGAGGATCTTGATGCCGGTGAGGATCTTGATGCCGGTGAGGGATCTTGATGCCGGTGAGGGATCTTGATGCCGGTGAGGGATCTTGATGCCGGTGAGGGATCTTGATGCCGGTGAGGGATCTTGATGCCGGTGAGGGATCTTGATGCCGGTGAGGGATCTTGATGCCGGTGAGACATCTTGAGGCCGGTGAGACATCTTGATGCCAGATTGCAACTGGACGCATCTTTCCCTTCCTTGAACAGCACCTGACTTTCTCCCACTTCCCCACACGTGCTATTTGACCCATACGAGTTTAGTGCTTACCCCCCTCTCCCTCCCCATTAAAATAAAAAAATAAAGGAGATATCGGGGAAAACGGAGCAGTGAAGGAAGGAGAATGAGGCAATTAAAGAGGATAGAAACGACGGAAATAGGGAGTCAAGAAAGTGGACATAAACGGTAGACGAGGAAGACGAAGAGATAGAATATGTATGAAGGAATTAAAACAAAGCTGGTGAAGTATAATTTAAGAGGAGGGCCGGGGGGGCGAGGGGGAAAACATCGGAGGACACTGAATAAGGGAAAGAAAAGGTAATAAAGAGGAAAAGACTTTGGCAATTGCTGTGAACTCCTCCTTTCTCGGCCGCCGTCATTTACCAGTGAGAGTAAGACTCGCTCGACCTGACGGAAGTTGGGCAACGAAATTTTTCTTTTACACCTTAGAATTATTTTTGCTTAGGTTAGGAGCTGTTTTCCTGGTTTATATCTTTCAGAGGGTAACTCTTCCCACCTCAAAAGTTCTCGCTTCACACGGAGAGGGTCCGGGATCGATTCCCGGCGAAGCGGTGGAAACATTGGACGTGTTTCCTTACACCGCTTGTCTGTTCACCCATTAGTAAAATGGGTACCTGGGTGTTAGTCGACTGGTGTGGGCCGCATCCTGGGACAAAACTGACCTAATTTGCCCGAAATGCTCTGCATAACAAGCGGCTTTCTATGTAGTAGTATGTTAAATTTATTATGATTATTATTATTATTATTATTATTATTATTATTATTATTATTATTATTATTATTATTATTACCACAGAATGTCTCAAAGCCCAGCTCTATCTTTGCTATACTACCGTCAATCAAGATGTCAACCACAACAGTCGGCTAACACCAAGAAAGTTATTTCCTGTTGGTTTAACAGAGGCAACAGGTGGAAGGACACTTAGCCACGAGAAGATTAGTGGCTCTAAAACTGGGACTAAAAATTTAGACATATAACACTCACAACTCTATAACCTAAACCAGTTTCTTTACCTTCATTTAAAATCATATTTATTTTTCAAGCCTTCGTTTGCTATTTTGCAATTAGTGACACGTATATTTTTTTATTGCTAGCTGAATGGTTACATAATTAACTGCCTTGTTGACAATAGTGTATTAGCTAATTATATTCGTTTAGCTGTCAGAGTAGCTGGGTAATTATCTGGCTGTATAGCTTCTTAGCTAGGCAGCTAACAGCTGTGGCCTGTCTGAACAACTGTGTGAATAATCGTAAGACCAGAAAAACTTTCAACACATATTTAAACAAATAAATCTTGAAATCTATTTTTTTAGATAAATGAACACCGTCATACTAATTTTTTTTTTCATTGAATTTTTATGTAGTAACAGGAAACTAAGAATTCTGCCACACACTGAGAGCCATGGCACCCCTCTGCCTACACAAGTCAACACACTCAGACAGATTGGACCATTCCCAACTCCCCTCTAGTGCCAGAACATTTCATTCTCCAGTTTCCTGTCTTGTTCACTCAGCGTTCCTTCAGACTGAATCCTCTCCAATATTTCCTCCCTCGCCTGAGGCGGTCTGGCCAGTCAATCAGGCATGCTAGACCGTGTTTCAGAAAGAGTTTCAATATTCCATTTGCATTAAAAACGAAATACAAAAATCGCAAGTCTATTCTTCATCATGAAATTTATAAATGCTCAGTATTTTTTTTTTTTTTAACTTAAATGGATCTTCCTCCGAGAATTGGAGTTAATTGTATAAGTCCTTATTTATATCCAGTGTTATGCGGCTTCTCCTTAAATATCTTTGTTGGACAATGGAATACGAAATCAGTTTTGAACACTTTGTAATAACGTTTCGCTCACGCCGGAACTCCTTGTTTTTCAGAGTAAACTCATCAGACAGTGATCGAATCATTGGCAAGTCAGTCCTAAAACTAGGAGGCGAGTGCGAACACTCCCTTCAGTGCGTTGTTTACACTCGTGTCATTACGATTTCGCGAGTCGTATATTAAGTTATCTTGACCGAAACGTAGTTGTCATGAAACGTTCTATTGTGATTTTATGTCTTATTGTCCATCGTGTCTTCAGCCTGTAAGTTCCCAGTCACAAACACCTTCGTCTATTGAGTTAACATTGCTAGGATTTTTAAAAAGAAATAGAAGCAAATTTTAAAATCTAGGAATTTAAAAGTTCTTCCTTCTTTGGAAGTACTTTAATATACAGCAAATATTCTCTCACATAATGATGTGAACATTATCTTTGTAGTTCTAACGTCATAAATTCATTGAAAAAAAAAAAAAGGTTTTCGGAAGAGTGTGATGACTGGTGGCAGCTGCAAGAGTCCTGGCGCCACAGGTCATCATTGTTACAGTGGAGAAGCAAAATGGTTTTGAACATCGAATGTATGAACGTATTTTGGACGAACTGTAGATAACAATGCGATGTTTCGATACATAACAGACTCGCAGAATTAATTTCACTTGGGTGTAACAAAGTATAAAAGAGAGGAATTTAAGACTTGCTTATTATTAGTGGGACCACAAGAGCATAAGAATAGAGTAGCGCTGCAGCAGGCCTACTGGCCCATCCCATTTTCAATATTTTGAAAGAGATTGTCTAGCCTGTCTGCCGAATGCCGATATTCTAAAATTTGAGAAAGGTGGCAGACAATGAAAGTTTGACGCCTTTGTAACTGTCAGTTGAGGCCTATCTCCCTTCCATCCGATAGGCTTCCTGCAGTGGTTCTTACCTGCATATACAAGTTCTTTCTTCCTACTGTTACATGTTTAGCCTGAAGAGGGTCCCATAGCACTACCAAAAATACGTGAGTAATTTTCATTATGGGTTGTTTTTTATGGATGACCCAGAAACATTCTAACCGCAAGACGCTAGCCGAGTCGACCATAACTTAGCTAACTAACACCCTCCGTGTGTTAGAAGCAAAGTTATCTTCCTCTACCACCATTATTAGAATGGAAATAAAGACATAGATTTTGATGTGTGATCTCTAATTTGGCTCAGTGTGTCCACTAGGGTCCTGACTGATAGAGATTCAAATTTGTGACCCCTCCTTGCAATTTTCCACTACCCATAATAATAATAGAACATTTTAACCAGTCCTTTTAGAAAGGCATGATTTATATATATTTGTCGTGCCGAATAAGTAAAAAACGATTTTGGTTTAAATAGCAACGCTCTTCTTGCCTAACAAGGCAAGCGAAAATTTGTGTATGGAATAATTTCGCAAAAATCATTCTGAAACTATCGAAAAATATATCTCAGTGTTTGTTTATTATTAAATTATTGTAACCTTATCCAAAATATATTTAGTTGGATTAGGCTAAATTAAATTGCGCTTGTTATAATGAGGTTAAGTAAGTTTTCTAATGTTCTTTTGGTACAAAATTATTAATTTTTACATTAACATAAATGAAAAAAAATATCTTCAATCGTATAAGAGAAAATTTTAGAAAGAACTTAATTTTAAATGAGTTCTTGCTAACTGACCAGTTTTACCTATTCGAAACGACATGATATATATATATATATATATATATATATATATATATATATATATATATATATATATATATATTATTGGGAAAATGTGGTGGAGTCTGGGGTGGCCCTGGGGAGGCCCTGGGGAAGGGAAGTGTTCAGGAAAATTACCCTGATAGAGAAATCTAATATAGCCCTGGATACCTAAAATCAGGGGTTGTTTTTCAGCGCTCAACGACTGCCGTGCAGTGAAGTTATTGTTGTCACGGTGGCACTCTTGGACGACCCTGTCACGCGAGCCAGTGCTTGCTCTAGTGGCCGTGCCTGCGCTACCTTGGCACTGTCACTCCTGCAAGTGTGAGTGTGTGTGCATGAGTGTGAGAGAGGGATAGAGAGAAAGAGCGCATGAGCGTGAAAGTTAATTATTTATCTCTCTCTCTCTCTCTCTCTCTCTCTCTCTCTCTCCCCTAACTTTTTCATCTCTCAACTTCCTCTTTTCTCCCTCTTCCCTATTCTTCCCTTTCTCCGTCTCCACCTTTTTTTGTTTACTTCTTCCCCTCTTTCTAATTTCCCCCGTCTTCCCTCTCTTCTTCACGGCTTCCTGCTCCCCTCCCCTCGTGTGTTCCATCTTCCTGTGTCTCTCCTATTCACCATCACGACTTTCTATCCTTTTTCATTTCTCTCTTACCTTTCTCTCTCCCTCTCTCCTCTCTCTCTCTCTCTCTCTCTCTCTCTCTCTCTCTCTCTCTCTCTCTCTCTCTCTCTCATTTTAAAGTTGAAGTTCTTCGATCAATAATATTATTTATTTCCCATTTCCTTCCTTCTTTGCTTCTTAGCATCGATTATCCTCTTCGTTCTCTCGCCTCTTCCGCCTTTGTCGTATTATTTCGACGTGGCCCAAACTCGCCTCCTTCGCCTGCATTCATTCATTCATTCTCCTCCTCCTCCCTCTCATTCCCCCTTCTTTCACGTCCTCCTCTTTCTCCTACTTTTTCCTCTAATTTTATATTACCTCGCTCGTGTGGTGCTCCATCATGACTCTTGCCTCTGACCTTTGTGTTCCTCCTCTCCCTCTCAGTATTTAGCTTATTCTACGATACCTTACTTAATCTTTATTACCTCTCTCTCTCTCCTTCTCCCTCCCCTCTGTTTTTCATTCCATCTTCTTTCCCAGTTCCCTTCTCCTCAGCTCAGTTTCACTCTGGCAATTATTGTTCCTCATCTTTTTTTCCCTCTCTGTCTCTGCTTATTTCAATTATCTACCTCCCACTGCTGTCCCTCTTATTACTATCTTCGCCCTCTCTCCCTCCTGCCCCTTTTTCTTCACGTTTTTCCATGGTTCCTTAATTTGTTTATTGAGTTCGCTGCCTCTTTGTTTAATTTACGTTTATCTTGGTGTTCTGCATTCATTTGTTTTTTCTTGTGTTATTTTATTCTGTAGTGAGATGGTAAATGGCAGCCGACAGCTGGAGGGGGGAATGGACACGAAAGCATTTACTTCGCACGCACGAAATCGTAATACAACTATTGCAAAAAAATCAAATCAGTTGTTAACGCACTGGCCTTCCAGTTTTAAGACTCGCTTGCCGTGGGTTCGAACTCGCATAGGACATATTTAATGAAAAGGCTTCGGTCCTGGGACCATGATCGCTTCAAGGTTCGAGGTTCGAAACCTTTTTCATCAAAAATGTCCTGAGTTCACTCGTATTTTATTCTGCAGTGCTTCCCGTGAACTGGTCTGGGTGCTGCTGGGTGTCGTGTTCGTAGCTCGCTACGTCAACTCGAGTCTCATTGACGGCA
>WNWK01002759.1:12500-17500 GCA_009830355.1 Cherax destructor
AAATCTCCGAGGTTCGGGACAGCCGAAAACGAAAATCCTCTCTCTTACCCTCCTTGAGAGTTGAGAGGAGGGGGGTCAGAAAGGAATTTTGGAAATGGGGGGGAGGTAGGGGACTTAAGAGGGAGGGGGGAATCTTGAAAGACGCGAGAAATTAAATAAAACCGAAGGATGGGAAGAGGGAGAAGGAGTGGTGGAGGCTCGATTCTCCGTACATAAATCTTCGGTTTTTTTTTCTCGTGTGAAATATTAATTGTTGAGGTTTGCAAAAGTTGTGTGGGTCTGGTGGCCAGTGACCGCGGAGATGATCGCTTAGAAATTACATCTGCAGCGACATTATCGCTGATTCTAGCAGTCTAGCGGACCTGTCCGCAAGGTCTACTCGCCTAAATGTGGTTGCAAGGGTCGAGACTCAGCTCCTGTGTGTGTGTGTGTGTGTGTGTGTGTGTGTGTGTGTGTGTGTGAGAGAGAGAATGATATGAATTTATAGTGGAGAAAATTCAACCTCTACTTCTCCTACCTGTTCCCCCCCCCTCATTCTTTTCTCCCCCTTCCCATTCCCTCTTCCTTCTAATCCTCCTTCCCCCTCCCAATTACTCTCTTCCTGCCTCGTAACACTACATCCGTAAATACATTTTCTTTCCATTTATGCACTTCACATTAAATGTAAGAGGCAAATAATGATGATAATAATAATAATAATAATAATAATAATTATTATTATTATTAAAATAGTGTTTATCAAACCTCAATAAAATCTTCATCAAGTCTAACTAAAGTCTTTATCACGTCTTAATAAAGGTGAGGCAAGCGTGGACATCTTAGTTGCCTTACTGAAGTCTCTGAGGCAGGAGTGAGACCTGTCAAGCTGCCTTGTGTGATGGAGTATGTGGTAAGGAAACATAGATGGCTATGTTTCACTCTTATAATTCATGCTGCGCCTGTATCCATCATGGTTGAAACCAAAGAGAGAGAGAAAGAAACAGAGAGGGAAATGTATGCTTTTGTGTTTCCCGTTTTTCACTTGTTTTTCCCCTCTCTTCCTCTCTCTTCCCCTCTTGTCGCCCATCTAGTGCATGGTCATCAACACAGGGTGATGTCTGCTGAATTCATCATGCGAGCTTACACCTTCTCTCTCTCTCTCTCTCTCTCTCTCTCTCTCTCTCTCTCTCTCTCTCTAACGCGCACATACACACACACACACACAAACACCATACACACACACATACACACCATACACACACACACCATACACACACACACACACCATACACACACACACCATACACACACACACCATACACACACACGACACAACACACTCCCCTCACCCTGACACTCTCCCCTCATCGACCTCTAAAGAGACATTCATCAGGCACACCTCTACGCTTCCCTCACCTGACCGGTGCCTACCTCTTCCCCTCACCTGACCGGTGCCTCCCTCTTCCCCTCGCCACGTAATCCATCTCATCTTTCCCCCTGACGCCCCACGTTTCCCCTCACCCGACAACCGCACACTTTCCCCTCACGCACAACCTATGACCCCCCTAGCTCTGCTTGGTAGCATATACACTCCCCTTGTATACGAAGCATACTACACTCCCCTCACTCTACTACACTTCCCTTTCTCTATGCCCAGCAAACCACCCTCCCCTCACTTTACTCCTATAAATCTACACTACCCTCACTCTTGCCTAAAACACTCCCTCCCCTACACTTAACAAACTACACTCCCCTCACTATTTTAGCTACACTCCATTCACTCTTCTAACTGCATTCCCCTCGCTCTTCTAACTCTACTCCCCTCACTTTTCTAACAAGCTACTCTCCCCTCACTTTTCTAACAAGCTACTCTCCCCTCACTTTTCTAACAAGCTACTCTCCCCTCACTTTTCTAACAAGCTACTCTCCCCTCACTTTTCTAACAAGCTACTCTCCCCTCACATTAAACCCAGCAAACTCCCCTACGTGTTGTATACTCAGTACATCACTGTACACTGCACGATTCCCCTCAGTCTACACTTCTAGCACACTGTCCTAGCCTTCCAACACTCATATTCTAATAATGCTTTCCCCTTTTTCCCCTCTCTAGTGGAATTATTGTCCTCTCGCCTTCCTTTCACCTCCCCATACTTTCCTTCACCTTCCCTCAGCTCCCCTCTTCCCTCACATCATCTCCACGTCCGCCTCACCTGGCTATTCTATATGTTAGCTGGACCATCTTCTGTTGACCCCTTATTTCCCCTCAGAGTCGTGATTGCTGGGTTTACACTTTCCTCTGTCCCCTCTTAACCATATGCCCTGTCCCCTCTCCTCATATTCTCACCCCTCTCTTAATCGGGTATCATCATCATGTGGATCATCGGTTACCCCTCTCTTTTCTCTCTCTCTTTTTTGGTAGTATTCTCATCTGGCTTTCTCTCTATCCTCTCACCTGGCTCTTTTACCTGGCACACACTCCTTTCTCACGTGGCACACTCCCCTCTCATTTGGCACTTTTTTTTCTCACATGGCACTCTTTACCCTCTCACGTGGCACTCTTTTTCCCTCTCATGTGGCACTCTTTACAAACTCATGTGCCACTCTTTACCCTCTCTCGTGGCATTCTTTACCCACTCACCTCGTTGTTAGTGTTGTCACAGTGTTGTCACAGTATTGTCAGTGTTGTCACAGTGTTGTCACAGTGTTGTCACAGTATTGTCAGTGTTGTCACAGTGTTGTCAGTGTTGTCACAGTACTGGCTTTACAGTTGTCAATGCTGAGGCTTTAATAGCTAGTCATTAGCAGTAAATCTAAGTCACTACTGGTGGTGTGGGCTGGGTGTGGGCTGGGTGTGGGCAGAGTGTGGGCTGGGTGTGGGCTGGGTGTGGGCAGAGTGTGGGCTGGGTGTGGGCTGGGTGTGGGCAGGTGTGGGCTGGGTGTGGGCTGGGTGTGGGCAGAGTGTGGGCTGGGTGTGGGTTGAGTGTATGGCACGCATGTTCAAAGTGTTTAACATGCTGTAATTATGACCATTTAACTCAGCACTTACAGTATAGTGTGTGTGTGTGTCTGTATCTGTGTGTCTGTACTCACCTATTTGTATTCACCTATTTGTGGTTGCAGGGGTCGATTCACAGCTCCTGGCCCCGCCTCTTCACTGGTCGCTACTAGGTCACTCTACCTGCTCCATGAGCTTAATCATACCTCTTCTTAAAGCTATGTATGGATCCTGCCTCCACTATATCACTTCCCAGACTATTCCACTTCCTGATAACTCTGTGACTGAAGAAATACTTCCTGACATCCCTGTGATTCATCTGAGTCTTCAACTTCCAATTGTGACCCCTTGTTGCTGTGTCCCACCTCTGGAACATCCTGTCTCTGTCCATCTTGTCAATTCCTCTCAGTATTTTATATGTCGTTATCATATCCCCCCTATATCTCCTGTCCTCTAGTGTTGTCAGGTATGTCCTCGTAGGACATACCCCTTAGCTCCGGGACTAGTCTTGCAAACCTTTGCACTTTCTCTAATTTCCTTTCATGCTTGGCTGGGTGTGGGTTCCAAACTGGTGCTGCATACTCCAATATAGGCCTGACGTACACGGTGTACAGGATCTTGAACGATTCCTTATTGAGATGTCGGAATGCTATTCTTAGGTTAGCTAGGCGCCCATATGCTGCAGCAGTTATTTGATTGATGCGCGCCTCAGGAGAAGTGCCAGGTGTTATACTCACCCCAAGATCATTTTTCTTGATTGAGGTTTGTAGTCTCTGGGCCTTGACTGTACTCTGACTGCGGTCTTCTTTGCCCTTCCATTATCTTCATGACTTTGCACTTGGGTGGGGTTGAACGCCAGGAACCAGTTTCTGGACCAGGCCTGCAGCCTGTCCAGATCCCTTTGTAGTTCCACCTAGCCCTCGTGTCCTGTGTGTGTGGGGGGGGATGGGGCTAGGAGAAAGCTAATCTGGCAAGAGGCAAGTTGAGATGCGGGGCCAGGAGCTGAGACTTACGTATATGTGGTTACAGGGAAAAGAGTCTTAGCTCCTGCTTCCTCCTCTAAACTTACTGCTTGCTAGATCCACTGCCTCCTAGCTTGGTGGGTCTTGTCGTACTTACTGTTAAAATCATGTATGGAGTTCGCCTCCACCACTTGTTTGTCGAGGTCATTCCACTTCCTGACTACTCTGAGACTCAAGAAATACCACTGACATCCCTGTTATTCATCGTTGTCTTTAACTTCCACCTGTGCCCCCAAGTACCTCTTTCCTGCCTCTCAGACGGCCTATCTCTGTCTACCCTCTGAGAATTTTGCATGTTGTTATATCTCCCCTGTCCCTTCTGTTCCCCAGCGTAGTTAAGTTCGGTTATCATAACCACTCATGGCCCTTAGCTCAGGAACTAGCCTCGTTGCAGACTTCTACACTTTCTCCTGTGTCGTAACAAGATTTTTCGGGTGTGGGTTCCAAACTGGTGCTGCGTACTAAAAAACAGGGACAACGTATGTTGTATAAAGAACCCAGAATGAATTCTTAGAGATTTGTCAGACTGGTATTGGCTGCAGTGATTATTCGATTGATGAGAACCTCCATCGATCTGCCAAGCAAAATGCTCATCCCTATGTCTTTCTATCTCTGCTGCCCGAATCTATATTCCGTGTGTTGTTTTCTCGCTCCTTCCCCAATCTTAATAAGCATGCACTTTCAGGGGTTGAATTCCATCACCCACTTATCTGACCAATCATACAGTCTACTCACATCAATTTGTAGCCTTTGCCTACCCTCATCTGTTTTTATTCTCCTCATTAGTTGTTCATCACCAGCAAACAGGGCCATATCTGACTCATTCCCATCTGGTACGTCATTCACATTTACCAGAAACAGTACTGGCACTAGCAACATTCCTCGCGGAAACCTGCTCGTAACTTCTCCCTATTCGAATATTTCTTCTACTAAGGTACTCTTTGATACACCGAAGTATTCCCTGTTACTTCTGCCTGCACCTCAAGTTGTTGCCAAAGTCTCTG
>WNWK01002759.1:22500-177500 GCA_009830355.1 Cherax destructor
TTGCAACACTGTCTTGAGCACCTCAACACTCTACCTGCAACACTGTCTTGAGCACCTCTACACTCTACTTGCAACACTGTCTTGAGCATCTCTACACTCTACTTGCAACACTGTCTTGAGCATCTCTACACTCTACTTGCAACACTGTCTTGAGCATCTCTACACTCTACTTGCAACACTGTCTTGAACATCTCTACACTCTACTTGCAACACTGTCTTGAGCACCTCAACACTCTACCTGCAACACTGTCTTGAGCACCTCTACACTCTACTTGCAACACTGTCTTGAGCAGCTCTACACTCTACTTGCAACACTGTCTTGAGCAGCTCTACACTCTACTTGCAACACTGTCTTGAGCACCTCTACACTCTACCTACAACATTAGATGATTTCTGACAAACATTTATTTAACGTGAAGAATAAATGCTCTCACTTTAATATGTGTGTGTGGGTAGCAGAATCCTAGCTCCTGGCACCACCCATTGCTACTTTCAGAATTCACGTTGGGTCATACTAACTCATACAACTACATATGTATGAAGCATCTCTCCACCACTTTAAGGTCATTCTACTTCCTGACCATCCTGTGGCAGAAGAAATAATTCCTGATATTCATATGGTTCACCTCTGCCTTTATCTCCCATCTTTGCCCTCTTGTATCTGTTGCCTACCCCCCAACTCAATCAATTCCACTTCGTATTTTGATATTTTGTATATTATAATGTCTCTCATGCTTCTTTTATCATTTCCTTTAGCCTCTCATAGTTCGCTCATCTTAGCTCTGGAAGAAGCCTCGTTGCAGGTGTGAGTTCCATGCTGGTGCTGCATACTCCAGGATGGACCTGACATATGATTTATAAAAGGCATAAATGACTATCTGTTAAGTTTTCTGAAGGCTACTCTTAGAGTTGCCAAACGAGCAGTGGCTTTCAAAGTTTATTTCGTTAAGTCAGCCTTCTGTGATATGTTTGGCACTGCTCTCACGCCAGTTTTATTTATCCCTTCCCAAATTTTCATAACTTTGCACTTTCTGGGTTTGAATTCAAGGAATCATTTATCTGACTAGTCTTGAAGCTTGTCCAGATCCGTTCGTAGCCTTCCCTTGTCCTCATCTGTTTTTATTTCCCTCAGTTTTACAGCATCAGCAAGCAGGGATACATCTGACCCAATCCCATTAAGTATGCCATTCACATTAGCTAGAAACAGCACTGGTCCTAATATGATCCTTGTGGTACCCCGCTTGATACTCTTAACGTTGACATTCTGACATCTCTTCTCACAGTCACTCTTCGTTTCCTTTTTTTAAGACACTCTTTGATCCACCCGAGTACATTCCCTCTTACTCCACCAGCACCTCAAATTTATGCTCCATTATTTCGTGAGGTACGGCATCCAACTTGTGTACAAAACTATATGTACTCGCTTGTACGTGGTTGCAGGGGGTCGATTCTCAGTTCCTATCCCCTCATTTCTGCTGGTTGCTACTGGGTCTCCTCTCTCATGGCTGCGTGAGCCCAACCAGTTCACTGCCTTGGTTGTTCGAATTTTAGATTACTCTAAGGTTAAATAAGTATTTCCTAATATTCCTGTAACTTATCTGTGCTTTTAACTTTCAGCTGTGCCCTCATATTCCTGATTTCCACAGTCTGTCCTTGTCCACCCTGTCAATTCCTCTCAGTATTTTGTACGTCGTTATTGAGACACCCCTGGTTCGTCTGCCTTCTGAACTCATGAAGTTTAGCTTCTTTAGTCTCTTCTCATACCACATATTCCATAGCACTTGGACTAGTTTTGTTACAAACCTCTGCATTTTTTCTAGTTTCCTGACATGCTTTATCAGTTGGTGGTTCCATACTGGTGCTGCACACTCCAACTTAGTCCTGACAAATGCAGTATACAGTGAGATGAATGATTCCTTGCTTATGGTCCTGAAAGCCAGTCCTTAGATTTGCCAGATGCGCGTTTGCTGCGGAGGTTACTCCGTTGAATTGTGCCTCCAGTAACACCCCGATGTCCTTCTTTAGAGAAGTGTGTACTCACCTTAATGTGGTTGCAGTGGTCGAACCATAGCTCCTGGCCCCGCCTCTTCACTGGTCGCTGGTGTGTGTGTGTGTGTGTCAGGAGAGCATGGGCAATAGAAATGTAATATTGCCAGAGTGTAAGTTAGTTACTGGTATTGTATTATTGTTATACAGTACTGCAAAACTTAATGTGATCAAATATTTTCACTTTGCATTCATATGTGCTGCACAGGGAGTTCTGCACGTGCTAACATTTGATGCGGAGTGCTGCTTCTGATGTTGACATTTGACTGTCAGATTTATTATTTACCTTTCTCCTATAGTTATAATCAACTTCTTCCTGCTAGATACATTATTTGGGCTAATTTATCAACTGAATCATGTTGGAGTAATTCAATGTGATATGGAATCCATAGGAATTGCACATTTACTCCTTTCTGATTTATTAAAGTCGATACCTGGTTTCTCCAAACAGCGTGTTGTTGGTCATTATGTGAATCAGGTGAATTCAATGATGACCAGACAATCAATAAAAATCAAGGAGTCAAGCTCATTGGCATAAGTAAACTTAAATGCCACAAGGATAACAAACAATTAAGTTTATATTTTAGATGCCTAACTCCACATAGTTGCTAGAGTTCTCCTCCAGGAGTTAACAGAAGCAACCCTGCCAGTAGACTCTTCTTTACATCCATCAGTATATATATTACGACATATCTTCTTACCAAAAGATAAGAAAGAAATTTCTCGTTGAACTGTTGATTCTGCAGTTTATGTTAAAGAGAGATTACGAGTGACAAACTCATTGGGAAGGGCTTCAAGATATCTGATATTAAATTAATGCAGACTTCATGGAGGGGTAAATTGTTCTTGTTGCCACAGTGATACATTTCGTGCATGTTATAAGTTGACTATAATTGCCAGCACCAGATAGTGAGGGAAATTGAGGAAGAATATTGGAGTGTATGGACTGACACGAGACAGTCGAAAACCGGTGTTGAAATCAGATCGAGGATTGGGTGAGTGTTTGGTGTGTACTCACCTATTTGTGGTTGCAGGGGTCGAGTCATAGCTCCTGGCCCCGCCTCTTCACTGATTGCTACTAGGTCCTCTCTCTCCCTGCTCCATGAGCTTTATCAAACCTCGTCTTAAAACTATGTATGGTTCCTGCCTCCACTATGTCGCTTTCTAAGCTGTTCCACTTCCTGACAACTCTATGACTGAAGAAATACTTCATAACATCCCTTTGAATCATAGGAGTCTTCAACTTCCAATTGTGACCCCTTGTTTCTGTGTCCCCTCTCTGGAACATCTTGTCTCTGTCCACCTTATCTATTCCTCGCAGTATTTTATATGTCGTTATCATGTCTCCCCTAACCCTCCTGTCCTCTAGTGTCGTCAGGCCGATTTCCCTTAACCTTTCTTCGTAGGACAATCCCCTTAGCTCTGGGACTATTCTTGTTGCAAACCTTTGCACTTTCTCTAATTTCTTGACGTGCTTGACCAGGTGTGGGTTCCAAACTGGTGCTGCATACTCCAGTATGGGCCTGACGTATATGGTGTACAGAGTCTTGAATGCTTCCTTAGTGAGGTATTGGAACGCTATTCTTAGGTTTGCCAGCCACCCGTATGCTGCAGCAGTTATCTGATTGATGTGTGCCTCAGGAGATGTGCTCGGTATTATACTCACCCCAAGATCTTTTTCCTTGAGTGAGGTTTGCAGTCTTTGACCACCTAGACTATACTCTGTCTACGGTCTTCTTTGCCCTTCCCGATCTTCATGACTTTACATTTGGCAGGGTTAAATTCAAGGAGCCAGTTACTGGACCAGGCTTGTAACCTGTCCAGGTCTCTTTGTAGTCCTGCCTGATCCTCGACTGAGGATGTGTGTGTGTGTGTGTGTGTGTGTGTGTGTGTACTCACCTATATGTGGTTGCAGGGGTCGAGTCGTAGCTAATGGCCCCGATGCCCCGATATGTCTGTGTGTGTGGTACGTGTGTATCTACCAATTAGCTAACCGATTCGTGTTTGGAGAGGTCGAGACTCAGCTCTTGGCCCCAACTCCTGGACCACTCTGATCGGCATCACTGACTTCTAGCCTCTTGAGAGTTATCATATCTTCTCTTGAAGCCGTGCACTGAGTTTACCTCCACTTGCTCGTTCAAGTCAAAGCACTTTCCACCCTGAGAGTAAGGCAGTGTTAACTTACGTCTCTATTGCTCATCTGTCTTCAGCTTCCACCTGTGTGTCTTTGATCTGTGCTTCCTTAATTCAACGAGGGGTGTTGTATCAGTTCCTCATAGGATTTTTAATGTAATTATGATCCCATTCGTCATTTTCTCCGCCAAAGTCGTTAGGTTTAGTTCCTTCATCCTCTCATAGTGCATTACTCTCGGGTCTGGTACTAGTCTGGTTGTAAAACTGTGGACCTTTTTGAGTTGCTTCACGTGTCTGTCCAAGGGTGGGCTCCGGTGACTAATTTAATCTGTCGTATGTAAAGTTCTGACAAATTTATTGTTCAAATTCCTGAATGCTGAAATTTGTTAATCTGTTGCCAACTCTGTTGTAATCCTTTTTACTGTTTCTGTTTTCTTTATAAATCACAGAATGGATGGGAATCGAACCCATGGTAGACGAGTCCTGAAGCTCGTAGGTCAGTATGCTAACCACTGGTCCATGCATGCCATGGGTTCGATCACTACCCACTCCATGATTGGATTTCAATCGTGTTGTTGCGATTTCGTGAGTTATTATCTTTGTTTTAACAGGTGTTTGGTCCAAGCTGCTTTTGAGAACTTCATGAATCGTTGAATATACATTGTGTAGTTCTGAGTGTTTCCGTATTTAGGTTCCTGAAGGCAACTCTTATGTTTGCTAGTGTGATATACGATGTTGACAATATCTGGTTTACACGGGCTTCTGGTAGTAGCTGCAGAGTCAGGTTAACCCCTGTTTTTCTCTTCTTTAGCCTTTCTGCCCTGTCGCTTTGCTCCAACACCTTGCTCCCTCGCCTTGATCCTTCGCCTTGCTCCCTCGCCTTGCTCCCTCGCCTTGCTCCCTCGCCTTGCTCCCTCCCCTTGCTCCCTCACCTTGCTCCATCGCCTTGCTCCTTCACCTTTATTCATCATTACATTCACTGGGTTAAATTCCAGCAGTCATTTCTACTCCTGTTCTTGAAGCTTCAGGTTATCTTGTAGTTCTTTGTTATTCCCTTGGGTTTTGATTCTCATTAGTTACAATGTGGTTCACAGTAGAAATATTTCTAGGATCCAGCTGGTTATGTTTGCCAATTTAGAGTCTTCTTCTCTTGCTAAAGTATTACTCTAACGATTATTTTATCTTCCTTGTCGCCTGAGCTTCTCCTTATAATTAGTTCATTGAGCTTCTGTTCATTATCACGCTAAATACCACCTGGGAGTCAGGTAGTATAAGCCTACCCGCCTCTCTTCTCTCTGATCTCTCTGAATCTGTCTTAAATTCCAGCCGGGTTTGTGAAACAGCAATTTTTTTTTTTATCCGAATTGTTTTGCTGTTCAAAGGTAAATTCTTTTCCCTATAAGTATTCTAATAATCTCTTATGTTTTTTTTTCCATTAATATTCACGGAACTTCAGTGCTTTCTTCCTGTCTGTCTTCTTTTCCTTTTGAGAGATGGGATTATGTTAGCCGTTTATCACGAGTTCTGGTCGGGGCCAGGAGCTGAGTCTCGACCCCTGTAACCACAATTAGGTGAGTACTGGCTTGCTCATGACTGTCGCCCCTTCCTCCAGAATCCGTGCCAGTATCCTGTCTGGTCCCACTTGTTTCGAGGCGTCAAAAGCAGCCATCAGTTCTTTTCTGACTTCCTTGCTTGTTTATTTCAACATTTGTAAATTCTTACTTATTTTCTCCCTCTCGTGTTCTGGCAGAGGGTGTAGGTCTATTGTGTGCATTCTTTCGAGTCTTTTGTTGAGTCCTTCACAACCTTTTTTTTTTTTCAGTTATTTTTATTACTTGATTTTATATCTTCATTTTCTTTAAAATATGACTTCTTAACTACTTTTATTCATTTTTTTCTTTATTCCCTACTATATCGTTTTCGGTCTCTGTTTCGTTCTCACTCACAATGTAATTTTTCTTGCCCTCCAGCGAGGCTCTTGTTTTCCGGTGTTAGTCTTCTCTTGTACTGTGGCCGTTCTTTATCTTACGCTACCGTCCACAGGATGGATGAAAGGTACACGATAATCTAGCAACTTCGACGGCTTAATCTAGCAACTTCGACCGCTTAATCTAGCAACTTCGACGACTTAATCTTATCTTATTCTATGTCTTTGTTTCTTTGCATTTCTGGTTGAATCTCACATTGTTTTTAGTTCGTGTTTCTCTTTGGATGTGGACGAACCTTCGCCTAACTTTTCGGTGCAAACACCACAGCCTACTTGATCAAAAGCCTGCCTCAGAAACTTGTCATGTTCCTCTTGAAGACAGTTGTTGGTAATGTGGTAATTAGTTATTGCTTAATGTCAAAACGATTCACTGAGAGCAAAATATGATGTAGAAGATCTTTAATATATATGTATATATTTAAATATATATATATATATATATATATATATATATATATATATATATATATATATATATATATATATATATATATATATATATATATATATATATATATATATATATATATATATATATATATATATATATATATATATATATATATAACTTTTAGTTTAAGAATAAAATAAATCAAAGTTAAAAACTTTTCTTGAATAACTTTTCGAAATTTTCGTTGTCTAATATAAGGATAAAGTCCTGGACCTTTCATGCATG
Organism: Cherax destructor; assembly: GCA_009830355.1. Classification (NCBI taxonomy): domain Eukaryota; kingdom Metazoa; phylum Arthropoda; class Malacostraca; order Decapoda; family Parastacidae; genus Cherax; species Cherax destructor. The sequence goes on from WNWK01002759.1 coordinate 29,343, forward strand.
TTGAGTTATCTCTTAGCATACTTATTGAACCATTGCCTTTCGTCAGCTGTTACCTACATCAGCTCATTTGAAACCCTTTTTATTGTTATGAAACATACAAGTAGGGAACAGGATGAAGTTGGAGCCATCTGTGGGCCAGCAATTTCATTTGATCAACTGACTTCATTTCGTAGATATCATTATGCAGTACGAACATGTTCCAGACTCGAGTAATCTTGGAAATAAATGATCTCAGGTATAACGATATTCTTCAGAAGGGTGAAGTTGCTGCTTGCTGCCCGTCTTGTGGTGTAGAAGCTTACTTCTCGCTGTCCTAGGAGTGGAGCCAAGTGTGGTACTTTGACAATGTTGACCTTGTACATAACAGTAAGGCCACCCACACCCCTCCTGAAATGATAGATCTATCCAGGATGGGTCCAGGCGAGAGATGATGCGTCTTGCTCTGTTCTCTACTCTGTCAAGCAGTCGCAGATGAGAGGGGAGGGGGAAGGCAGGCAAACCAAGAAAGTGGAGCATACTCACGGTGTGAGCGTACTTGTGCCTCATACAGAATCTTGCAACCCCTACTGTCGAGCAAACGTGACATACGTCGAAGTGCTGTATACTTCCTGGCTGCCTTGTTTGCAAGATTTACAACGTGGTTCTTCATGGTCAGTTTGGATTCAAATTTCACCCCAAGGATATCAACTTTTTCCCCGGGTATCAACACTCTCCAATTCATACTTACTACTACTATGACAGTACCATCATGGTGCCTAGAGACCATCATTTGTGTTTTCTCAGATGCAGATGTTACCTGCCATCTGTTTCCCCAGTCTGATGTAGCTTAGAGCAGCTGGCATTTCTTCTCTTGGATAAGTGAATGTTAGAGTACAGTCGTCTGCATATGCATGGAATTCTGGAATGCGATGAAGGTCAATGAAGTAGACATTCCATAACAATGGCCCCAGCACACTTCCTTGTGGAACACTTGCCCCAATAAGATGTCTTCCTGATTTTGTTCCATTGACAACTACCCTTAGAGGATCTGCCATGAAGGTAATCACTGAGGAGACTTAGTGTAGAGCCTGCAGTTCCCAGTGCTTGCAGTTTTGCCAAGAGGCCCGGTGCCACACTCGGTCGAAAGCACCAGCAATGTCCAGTGCTACAACACAGCTGACTTTGGATTCATCCAGTGACTGGTGTCATTTAGTGAAGAGGTTTAACAATAGATCAGCGGCAGAGTAACCTTTCCTGAAGCCATATTGACGGTCACAAAGTAGTGAGTGGTAGTCAAAAAAACTCCGTCATTTGTCTTGAGAATATTGTCTCAAGGATCTTGCCAGTGATTGACAGGAGTGACACTGGTCTGTAGTTGCTGATTTCTGCTCTGCTCTTCTTTTTGTGAACAGGGACTACATTTGCCTTTTTCCACAGTGAAGGTCATTTACACTGTACTAGGAAGTGCTGAAAGATGCGAGTTAGAGGTGCTGCTAGCTGGTCTGTACATTTAATCAGCAATCTTGGGATTGAGCTCAACTTGTCTGGGCTCACAGCCTTTTCTTGGTCAAGCGATTTAAGAAGATGCACCTCCTCCTGCCTTATTGTCACCACTGACAGCTTTGACACAGTTCTTGCAGCTAGCCAAGGAGGGTCCCTTGCTGGATCAGGAACTTGCATTTTGGTAGCAAAGTGTTCGGCAAAGAGGTCCGCTTTCTCTTGACTACTAGAGGTGGCCCCATCCTGTCGATTTAGAGGTGGAATAAGTTTATCAGGCAGATAATCTTGTCTGTCCTTGACCAGGGACCACCAGGTTTTGGTGCCCACTCTACCTGATGCTAGCTTTCTTTGTGTCCACCTCCCATTTAGAGATGGCCCACTTTTGAACTTCACTATATGCCTACAGGCTTGCCTGTGCAAGTTCATGTTATAGGTAGTGGGATGTCTCTTATACCTTCGCCAAGCCTTGTACTTATCAGTAGCAGCTTCTCTACAACGAAAACCGAACCAAGGATGTGTCCAGTGAGGCTTTCACTTGGTTGTCAACATCCCCTTGGAGAAGAGCATTCCAATCGGTGATGGCAAACTCAGAGCAAAGGGCTGGCAAATTACCTCTTTCCCATAGCCAGATTGTGTGCGAGGACTCCTCACATCGTTCTGTTGAGATCTTAAGTGTCGTAAACACCTCCTTGTGGTCAGAAGATCCAACATAGCCGAGGGGTTGACAAGTTTGTGTACCTTCTGCCAGATCACTCACTACTGGGTCAAGGGAGGAGCCAGAGATGCGAGTAGGAAAATCAACATAGTTTCTCATGTCAAACACTGCAAGATGGTCATCAAAGTCCCTCTGTATAAGATGTTGGTTGAGGTCTCCACATTTTCCATTAGGAAGTTGATGGTGTCTGCATGTTGCCACTGAGGTCTGTACATTGCACATACTAGTACAGAGGTACTAGTGTTTATGCATAGCTTGAAGAACATCATTTCAAGATGAGTAGGGATGGCAACATCAATGTGCTGGGCATGTACACCTTTAGAGAAGCACACAGCAACACCTCCTTGCAGTTGCCTGTCTCTTCTGGAGTCCTGTCGTCCAAAAATGTTTCAACAACAGCTATCATGTCGGGACGTCGAGTGTTCACAAAACTGTGTGAGCTCTCCAACATTGGTAATGAAACTTCTAATGTTGGCCGAGAGGATGCTGATAGACTGACTCCTCATGATGTGTTCAGCTTGACGTGGTGGGAGCGTAAGGTGCCTGCCCTTACGCACCTTGTAGAAGTGGTAGTGGTGGTGGTTGTAGTAGTGGTGGTGGTAGTAGTGGTGGTGGTAGTAGTGGTGGTGGTGTTGGTGGTGGTAGTAGTGGTGGTAGTGATGGTGGTGGCGGTAGTTGTGGTGGTGGCGGTAGTAGTAGAAGTGGTGGTGGTTGGTTAGTGTTGCTCTACACACAGGAGTCTCGTATCACCTCCAGTAGATAACTGCTGCTATTGTTGCTACTGTTGATATTGTTGGTGCTGTTGCTATTACTGCTGCTGCTCCTGTTGCTTCTGCTCCTGTTGCTTCTGCTGATACTGTTTCAGATGTTTCTGCTACTGTTGTTGTTTGTTGCTGCTTCTGCTGATCGGTTTGTCCCACTGGGACAAACCGATCATGGAAAAAATCGCCAACACAACGCTCACCTAAGCTCGTCTCCTAGCGGTGAAGGCATCACACTCAGATTTCCTTCTAGCTGTTCCCAATTAATCCCTGGATACTCTACTCGACCCACAGGCCATTCGGATTGGTGTTGCTCTTCGCCTAGCCGCCCCCATCCTCACCGAATATAGGTGTATTTGCGGCAGGGCGACGGCTGATCAATTCGGACATCATGGTCTCGTGTGTCACACATCAGAAGGGAAGTATGCTAGACATGAGGAGGTCAACGACATAGAGAAGCCTCACCACAGCCCATTGCCCAACCCAACGGGAACCCCAAGTGCAGAGGTCTGACGGAAGTCAAAAGCGTCCTGATGGAGCCACTATGTTACCCTGGAAGGATGGTAAGCAGATTGCTTGGGACTACACCTGTGCCGCCACATTGGCAGACACCTACTTGCCATACTCCGTAGCTGAAGGGGTGGAGCTGCCAGCCACAGGAGACCCAAAGACCCGCAATATATATATATATATATATATATATATATATATATATATATATATATATATATATATATATATATATATATATATATTTTTTATTTATTAACACATCAGCCGATTCCCACCAAGGCAGGGTGGCCCGAAAAAGAAAAACTTTCATCATCATTCACTCCATCACTGTCTTGCCAGAAGGGTGCTTTACACTACAGTTATAAAACTGCAACATTAACACCCCTCCTTCAGAGTGCCGGCACTGTACTTCCCATCTCCAGAACTCAAGTCCGGCCTGCCGGTTTCCTGAATCCCTTCATAAATGTTACTTTGCTCACACTCCAACAGCACGTCAAGTATTAAAACCATATGCCTCCATTCACTCCTATCAAATACGCTCACACATGCTTGCTGGAAGTCCAAGCCCCTCGCACACAAAACTTCCTTTACCCTCTCCCTCCAACCTTTCCTAGGCCGACCCCTACCCCTCCTTCCCTCCACTACAGATTTATACACTCTCGAAGTCACTCTGTCTCGTTCCATTCTCTCTACATGTCCAAACCACCTCAACAACCCCTCCTCAGCTCTCTGGACAATCGTTTTGGTAATCCCGCACCTCCTCCTAATTTCCAAACTCCGAATTCTCTGCATTATATTCACACCACACATTGACCTCAGACATGACATCTCCACTGCCTCCAGCCTTCTCCTCGTTGCAACATTCATCACCCATGCTTCACACCTATATAAGAGCGTTGGTATAACTATACTCTCATACATTCCCCTCTTTACTTCCATGGACAAGGTTCTTTGTCTCCACAGACTCCGAAGTGCTCCACTCACCCTTTTCCCCTCATCAATTCTATGATTCACCTCATCCTTCATAGACCCATCCGCCGACATGTCCACTCCCAAATATCTGAATACATTCACCTCCTCCATACTCTCTCCCTCCAATCTGATATCCAATCTTTCGTCACCTATTCTTTTTGTTATCCTCATCACCTTACTCTTTCCTATATTCACTTTCAATTTTCTTCTTTTACACACCCTACCAAATTCATCCACCAACCTCTGCAACTTCTCTTCAGAATCTCCCAAAAGCACAGTGTCATCAGCAAAAAGCAACTGTGACAACTCCCACTTTGTATTTGCTTCTTTATCTTTTAGCCCAACACCTCTTGCCAAGACCCTCGCATTCACTTCTCTTACAACCCCATCTATAAATATATTGAACAACCACGGTGACATCACACATCCTTGTCTAAGGCCCACTTTTACTGGGAAATAGTCCCCTTCCCTCCTACACACTCTAACCTGAGCCTCACTATCCTCATAAAAACTCTTCACTGCTTTCAGTAACCTTCCTCCTATTCCATACACCTGCAACATCTGCCACATTGCCCCCCTATCTACCCTATCATACGCCTTTTCCAAATCCATAAATGCCACAAAAACCTCTTTACCCTTATCCAAATACTGTTCACCTATATGTTTCACTGTAAACACTTGGTCTACACACCCCTACCTTTCCTAAAGCCCCTTGTTCATCTGCTATCCTGCTTTCTGTTTTACTCTTAATTCTTTCAATAATAACTCTACCATACACTTTACCAGGTACACTCAACAGACTTATTCCCCTATAATTTTTGCACTCTCTTTTGTCCCCTTTGCCTTTATACAAAGGAACAATACACGCTCTCTGCCAATCCCTAGGTACCTTACCCTCTTCCATACATTTATTAAATAATAACACCAACCACTCCAAAATTATATCCCCACCTGCTTTTAACATTTCTATCTTTATCCCATCAATCCCAGCTGCCTTACCCCCTTTCATTCTACCCACTGCCTCACGAACTTCCCCTACACCCACAACTGGCTCTTCCACACTCCTACAAGATGTTATTCCTCCTTGCCCTACACACGAAATCACAGCTTCCCTGTCTTCATCAACATTTAACAAATCCTCAAAATATTCTCTCCATCTTCCCGATACCTCTAACTCTCCATTTAATAACTCTCCTCTCCTATTTTTAACTGTCAAATCCATTTGTTCTCTAGGCTTCCTCAACTTATTAATCTCATTCCAAAACTTTTTCATATTTTCAACAAAATTTCCCCCTTGCTATAACTTCATCTTAATAGAGTCGGAGACCCTTGGAGCATGGGGCAAGTGTGCTCTAAAGTTCCTCAAAGAGCTGGGTGAAAAACTCATCACAGAAACCAAGGACCACAGGGCAGCCAGCTTCCTCTTTCAGAGACTCAGTGTTGCGATCCAGAGGGGAAATGCCTGCAACATTCTGGGCACGCGGTCCACCGCCGGGAAGCTAGACGAAGTATTCGAGATGTAGCTCTGAGTTGTTATCTATGTTCTACTCCCTATTGTATTTTTGTCAATGTATTTTGTCTTTAAATAAAATCTATATAAAATATAGGGGGTGGTAGGAGAAAACAAATTTTCAAACAGTTTCAGGGAGAACCTTGAGTTTTCCCTGAAGTAAGTTTATTCTTTTCTCTGAGTCTCTGAGGATGAGGGTTCGCAACACAGTTCCAGAGGTGGTACGTCTATATATATATATATATATATATATATATATATATATATATATATATATATATATATATATATATATATGTAATGTGTGTGTGTGTGTTAAAGATAAATATTTATTTACATGACACAAGAATTAACGGCAGACCACGAAGGCAGGAAGAGACAGCGAGAGATGCGAAATGACGATAGACAGGAACTCGGACGCGAGACACCGAAACGTGAGATCGGCGGTGGTGGTGGTGGGGGGGGAGAGGCAAAAAGTTGGATAAAGAGACCGCGAAACGAGCTCAAAGTGTGTGCTGATAGCGAGGTAATGGCCCAGAAACGGTTTACGCTGAAGCCAATATGCTAAAACCATCTTCAAGAGACAGTGTGGAGAGACTCCTGCCTGGCACCCGGGCCAGTGGGAGAGAGAGAGAGAGAGAGAGAGAGAGAGAGAGAGAGAGCTAAAAGCTATTTGCTGGAGCCATTAAAGCAAGTGTATGCCAGTCTGGGATCCCGTGTGTGTGTATATATTCGCGCGTGCGCGTGGAGTTGAAAAGAGTGGGACTGGTAAAGGGTTCTTGATCCGAGGAATTAGGGTTTTCTCTCCCCTTCCCGGAATCATACTTGATTATTTCCCGTTACCCTTCCAGGGAATGTATTATTCTTACGAGTTTAGCGACTTATAATAATAATAATAAATATTAATTTAATATTTAGGTTAGGTTATTTTAGTCTATCGAGACTATTGAAGGTTCAAACTATTGAAGGTTCAAACTATTGAAGGTTCAAACTATTGAAGGTTCAAACTATTGAAGGTTCAAACTATTGAAGGTTCAAACTATTGAAGGTTCAAACTATTGAAGGTTCAAACTATTGAAGGTTCAAACTATTGAAGGTTCAAACTATTGAAGGTTCAAACTAACGAAGTTTCAAACTATTGAAGGTTCAGACTAACGAAGGTTCAGACTAACGAAGGTTCAGACTAACGAAGGTTCAGACTAACGAAGGTTCAGACTAACGAAGGTTCAGACTAACGAAGGTTCAGACTAACGAAGGTTCAGACTAACGAAGGTTCAGACTAACGAAGGTTCAGACTAACGCAATTTCGGAAGAGTGAGCGAAACATATAATAAAGAGAGTTGCTAATTATTCTCTCCATTGTTCCCCTCTTTCCCCTCCTCCTCTGTTATTTCCCTCTTACTCCGTTGTTTTTATCATTCCTTTCTATTTTCATTCTTTTGTTCCCATCAATTTATCTGTAGTTCCCATACACTGTTCCTACATTTCTCTTTATTATTTAATTTTTTCCTGCTTTTCCCTCATTCCTCCTTTGTTTCCCCTCATCCTTTTTCGTCGTTCCCATCATTTTTCTGCATTGTTCCTCCCCCTTCTCCATTGTTTCTTTCATTCTTCTCCATTCTTTCCCTCTATTGTTTCCCTCTTTCTTCTCCATTGTTCCCCTCCTTCTTCATTGTTCCCCTCATTCTTCCCCTCCTTCTTCATTGTTCCCCTCCTTCTTCATTGTTCCCCTCCTTCTTCATTGTTCCCCTCCTTCTTCATTGTTCCCCTCATTCTTCTCCATTCTTCCTGTTGTTCCCATCAATCTTCTCCATTGTTGTCCTCATTCCTCTTATTTCATGTCATTTCTGACATTTACTCCCCTCTGTTCCTCTCATTTTGTCCTTAATCCTCCTCTGCCTTTTTCCCCTTTTCTTCCTTAGCAGGAAGATTTGAAAACGTGCAGTAACGGGAGCCAGCTGAGGTGGTCCTGTTATAACAGGACTCGTTCAGGACACACGTCCTCCTGTTGGTCATCAGTTGAAGTGTTGGCGCAACTCTTTCTCACCAGTGAAAACGGTAATTGCAACGGAACCCAACGGTCGGACGGACCTTCGTCTGTTGTGAGCGGGAGCGCACACAGGTGCACATGTGTGCGTGTATACATTTGGTGTACAGACAACAGTCTCTCCGTTACAGTCTGTAACGGGAAATCATTAAGTATGATCCGAGGAAGAGGAACGATAGCTCCAATATCTCGGATCAAGAACCCTTAACTAGTCCCTTTTTTTTTACTCCCCACGCACGCGCATACATACACATACACACACACACACATTCATACATACATATTGCAGACACCTTTCTCACACTTCTGCACATTCTGCGTATATGTTTACGCATTTGTTGCACCGTGGCAGCAGTGCATCGATCCGGGGCGTAGTAGACATTGAGGTCAAGCACTCAGAAGCGGTAGCAGCAGTAGCAGTAGCAACAGCAGCAGCACACACTAGCAGTAGCACCCGCCAGGGACTTTCTCTTCAGGAGAGAAGCTTCCTGTAGGGGGTCCTAATGTGATGAGAGGCTCAGTGGTTAAGATACCACTGGTATCTTAATTGATGCCACTGGTATCTTAACCTCTGCTGGCGATTCATCCCACTTTTGTACACATCTCGGTGTATGTTGACCTTAGATGCTCTTCACTGGTCCTAAGTGATACACGCTGTTTTAACGATCTTGTGAGTGATACACGCTGTTTTAACGATCTTGTGAGTGATACACGCTGTTTTAACGATCTTGTGGTTGATACCGCTGTTTTAACGATCTGTGAGTTGTTTATTTTATTTTATCTAGTGTGTATGCGTTCCTGTATGATCTCTTAGTTTGTACGTAGAGCACAAGGCTGTACGTGGGAGTACATGGGTATAAGAGGCAGCAGAGGACTTACACTCATTCTGAAGCTTTCAGATGTCCAGAAGTCCGTCTGTATTGACACTCACATACTTTTATTGAGGAGGAGGAGGAGGAGGGGGTTTAAGTTTAGACACATACTTGACGCCCCTTACCGGTGATACATAATTAATACATAACTGACATCTTAGCTTTAAGTTTAAGGGAATTTTTCCTTTTTTTTTTTTTTTTTGATGCCCTGTCACAAACATTTATACATATAGTCTGGAATCTATAAGTTTTCTATTTAATATACAGTTTTTTTTTTTTTAGCCAAGTTGAAGGCTAATAAATTTCAAAGGATAAATTGCAATTCCTTGAGAAATTTGGATATTATTCTGTTCCAAGGTAATTAAACTGAATATTAATGTCGTGTAACTGCAAATTGACATAGTCATAAGCTGTAAGAATGTGTATTGACTCCTTTCTTGTGTTCTTATATTTTATTCTTCAGAAAACATAACATAAGAAAGGAGGAACACTGCAGCAGGCCTACTGGCCCATACTTGGCAGATCCTTCTCAAACCTAAACCCACTAGGACCTTTGTTGTATTTTAACGAAGATGGGGAACTAGAAAGGAGGGGGCAGGGGAGAGGAGGAATGGGGACGGAAGGAAGGAAGGGTGGGAAGGGAAGGAAGGGGAAGGAGAGGGAGGGAGGGGAAGGGAAGATAGGTTGGGAAGCGGTGTTGTCAGCACAGACGGTGCGGCCCATGTAAGTTTGCTCAGAAGAGAAAAAGGAGGAAGAAAAGTATTTGTAAGTTTAGGCAAACACTTCCGTTGTCAGATTGTCAGAGGCTGCTGTTGTTGCTGTACCTGCTGCTGTACCTGCTGCTGTACCTGCTGCTGTACCTGCTGCTGCTGCTGTACCTGCTGCTGTTGCTGTACCTGCTCCGGCTGCTGCTGCTGCTGCTGCAGCTCCTGCTACTGGTGGAGCTATTGATGATGGTTGTGGTGGTTCTATTGGTGAGGGTTGTGGTGATGGAAGTGATGCTGCTGTTATTGTTGCTGCTACTGTTGCTATTGCTGCAGCAGCTGCTTTTACCGGTGGTGGTGGTGCTGGTTTTACTGATGCTGCTGCTGCTGTGGCTGCTTCCGAGGGAAGTGCTGTTGCTGGTTAGTTTGGGGCGAATTGGTTGGTGCTTTGATTGGGTGCTGGTGGTGGTGGTGGTGGTGGGGGTGGTGGTGGTGGTGCTGGTGGTGCTGGTGGTGGTGGTGCTGGTGGTGCTGGTGCTGGTGCTGCTGGTGGTGCTGGTGCTGGTGCTGGTGCTGGTGCTGGTGCTGGTGCTGCTGCTGCTGCTGCTGCTGCAGAGGCAATAAGTTAAAAGTATGGAGGGAAGAGAGAGAGAGAGAGAGAGAGAGAGGGAGGGAGGGAGAGGGGGGGCAGGCAGGCAGGAGAGGAAGTGGAAAACAAACGTTTCATCCATATTTCCTCCCGGGAAATGAGAAACATTTTGCGACACAAGCTTTTATTGGGACAGCATTTCGACCTGTTTAGATCGAAACGTCATCCGAAACGAGCTTGTTTCCCAGAGTGCTCTTCTCTTTCACTGTTTTTCACCCACTTGCAGACCGCTGCGTTTTCTGACCTGTATCAACTACGGCAACACGCACTCACAACACACAGCATTCGCAATACGCACTCACAATACGCACTTACCATACACACTCACAACACGCACTCTCAATGCCCAATTGAACCAAAGAGAATCTGCAAATAACTTAACGGATAGTACGACAGTACAAGGGATTGTAGAGGCTCGACCCTCCGTCCGGTAATCGCGGCCCGGTCTTCGCTTCAGCAGACTATCCCCATTAGCAGATGGTGTGAAACTAACGAGAAAAATACAAACGAAAACTTGGTCTGACAAGTGGCTGTTAGAATTTAACCTCAGCAAAGAAGACCAGAAACGGTGGCAGGCTCGGGAATGGGACAGTGGCTGCAAACCTCCCACAAGGAGAAGGACCTCGGGGTGAGCATAGTGCAGAACGTATCGCCTGCGGCACACAGCTGAATAACGGTCGCAGCAAATTGGCATCTGGCAAGTCTAGAATTAGATTTCAGGAATATAAAGAACTAGTCCTTCGCACGACACAATATACGGACAATCAGTCCCGTCTTAGCAACACCGCTATAGAACCCACAGATGCTGAAGCAACTCAGAAAAATGGAAATAAAATGCAGAGGTTTGCAACGAGACTAGTCCTATAGCTGAGTGTGTGAGGTATGAGGAGAGACTAGAGGGGACGAGAGGTGACCTGACATCGACGTACAAAATCCTGAGAGGAATTGACAGGGTGGACAGTAACAAGCTGTTTGAGAGGCGAAAAACAGGTACAGAAGGCCACAGTCGAAAGTTAGAAAATACTTCCTAAGCCTCAGGGTGGTTAGGAATTGGAACGAGTTAGATAGGGAAATCGCAGAGGAAGAATCCATCCGTAGCTTAGACTAGGTATGATAGGGTTCACACTCAGCTAAGAGAGAGAGAGAGAGAGAGAGTGAACCCAGCAGCAGCCAGTGAAGAGGTGGGACCAGGAGCTGAGACTCAACACCAACAACCACAGAAGGGGTGAAATAAGTGAGTACTCTTTCTTCTGTGGTTGTTGGTATTGAGTCTCAGCTCCTGGTCCTACCTCTTCGCTGGCCTGCCTCTCTCTCTTTCTCTCTCTCTCTTAGCTATGTGTGAACTCTATCATACCTAGTCTTTAAGCTACAGATGGATTCTACCTCTGCGATTTCCCTGTCTATCTCGTCTGTCTAACTCTGTCTGTCTGTCTCTGTCTCTGTATGTCTCTCTCTGTCTCTCTGTCTGTCTCTCTCTCCTTCTCTCCCCTCTTCCACAAAGATTTACTTGTCTGTTTTCATCCCCTCAGGTAAGATTACGCACTGGTCTTTTGCCAAACAAATTTCTTTGGCTTTAAACACACTTCCTGTTCTATTTTTTATTTGACTATATTTTTCACTAAATATATCCTGCATCCCTGGCACGCGCCCTGCGTGAAGAGCGCCTTCAATCTTTACAAATGTATGTATATATATATATATATATATATATATATATATATATATATATATATATATAGGATGGGGTCCACCTCTGGTGTAAATTGTGGGACCCATAGCCTCGGAGAAGTGGATAAAAAGGCTTCAAGGAAGAATATTTAGATTTCTTTCCAAAGCCATTTGAATATTCCACTTCCCCTACCACCCCATCTTTTCATTGTGTATAAACTTTATTTCAAGACAAAATACATTGACAAAATACATTGACAAAAATACAATAAGGAGTAAAACAACATAGATAACAACTCAGAGCTACATGTCAAATACTTCGTCCAGCTCCCCGGCAGTGGGCCGCGTACCCAGAATGCTGCAGGCATTTTCCCTCTGGATCGCAACACTGAGTCTCTGAAAGAGGAAGCTGGCTGCCCTGTGGTCCTTGGTTTCTATGATGAGTTTTTCACCCAGCTCTTTGAGAAACTTTAGAACACACTTGCCCCATGCTCCATGGGTCTCCGACCCTATTGGATGAAGTTATAGCAAGGGGGAAGGCGTATATATATATATATATATATATATACGCTTCAAAGATAACAAACCAACCAACGGATCGAGACAAATCATCTTTCCTGGCTTGCCTCACGGGGCTTTCCGTTTTAATTTGGGAGATGACGGAGGGATCAAGGCAGGAAGTAGGCCAGCACCAACAGCCTGACTGTTCTAGCGTAGGGAACTGCAGCATGCCGCATCACCAGTGATAGTGATACCTAGGAGCATATGAATGAAGAAATGTTGGAGTAGATCTATTGGCCCATGCTAGGCAGGTCTAATTCACATCCAACCACACCCATTCGTGTGCCCGTCCGACCTATAAATTTAAAACTACCCAAAGTTCTCTCCCCAGTGACTTTACCTGGGAGTTTGTTCCAAACTTCTAAACTAACTTAAAATATAGAAAATAGAATTATGAATCCTGCTGTGCAAGCGAAACTTCTCTTAATGAAGATACTCAGGTGTTGCACATGTCTTATTCATCAACTGCTTGGTATTATATACCTTACTTTAACTGACGCAAGTAATTAATGAGTGTCCTTTCCTTTTCTTTTCTTGTGGAGTGGTGATTATAACCGTTATTGGTCGTTGCTTATAGCACAACCCGTTGTGTCAAGCCTGCAACAAAAGCATCTGCAACAAAGTTCATATTTATCAACTTTGTATTCGGCTGTTGAAGCCTACAGTGTAGGCGAAACGTTTCGGAGTAAGGATACTCGAGTGCTGCACATATGTCTTAATTATGTAAAACTTTGTGAAAGATGTATGTGTATACATCAGTGCACAACGCAGAAACAATGGGGTATATACAGAGAAAGATCGCAGTCAGCAGGATTCGAAGCCACGTCAGGGAAGACTGGCAAGGTTCCCCAAGTGACGTTCTAAATCACTCGGCCACAGATGCCGGGAAGCTTGTTTACAAGCCATGATTCTTCCCCAGCCCGGGCACACCAATGGGCTTCACCCCTGACGTGGCTTCGAATTTTGCTGACTGCGTTCTTTCTCTGTACATGCATACATGTAAAATCCCTGCTTATTCATTGATACTACAGCTTTCTGACATTTTAAAACTGCATTATATACTTGCACTAGCCTGGCGCCAACCAGCCTGAGCATCATAAACAAACTCTGCCTCAAGTGTACTCAGCTAGGTTATTTTAGTTAACTAAGTGTTAATTCGCACAGCTGTATACAAAGCACGACAGTCGGCTCACATACACCGATATAAATGTACACATACAGAGAAACAGATGAGCACCACCGCTGCTGATGGGGTATCCTTCGGGAACGTCTTATTGTATTTACTTATGGATAACAGGGGACGTCCTGGAAGTGTCTGGGGGATGTTTCGAGGTCTGCATCTTTTTTTGGTTTAATAAACAGCATTAGGTACACGGATATATTTTGCCCAACATTTAATTACTTCAGAAGGTCCTGGAGTTACTGACACTCACACGCAGAGTCCGAGGGCTTCCTCACACAGGGTATGATATTCCAGCTGGACTGAAGTTGTCTAATACCGGTGTTCCTATCAGATTATGATGGTATATAACCCTGTCAAATTCGTGAAGGCGATTCATGTGCGACATTTGGCTATTGACCACCTCTTGCCGAGGATGGCGGATTGTTCATATCAAAACAACAACTATTACTACTACTACTACTATTACTACTACTACTACTGTCTCCAGTGTTTTATTCACTTGTATTCGACTGAAGAAGCCTGTTGTCCAGGCGAAACGTTTCGACAATAAAGATACCCAAGTAATACGCTCAGTTTTGCCTGTGTGCTATCCACAAGACGACTAACACCACATGATTTTTGGCTGCTGGGAAAAGGAGATTTGCGGGTTCTTTTTCTCCTCACTTGTTTCTTCAGATGATGACAAAACTAGCTGGCAGTTATTATTATTATTATTAGTAGTAGTAGTAGTTTTTTATTTTTTAATACTTTATCAAATTGAGAGGTCATATGAATTTTCGGGCGTGGACCTTCAAAGACATCCTGGATATTTTCTTTGCCAATACCACCTAGGTATTATGACATTCTTCTTCCTTGCCACTTCACCATAGCCATGGACGTGTGTGTCTGTGCGGCGTGACACAGACTTGCCCACTGCCGGACGTTTCGGTGGCCGCCTCACCGTGAGACCCTGTCCACCCGAAGTCAACCAGTCTTGACCTGAGATCGACACAACTGATGCCACTCAACGCCTTTTCTGATGGGTCTAGTCCTGCCTCTTTTCCTTTTTAATATAAACCTTCCTTTCCCTTTCGCTATTCTTCTCCTGTCTTCATTTCAAACTCACCCCTCGTGGGTCCTTGCTTGAGAATTAGTCTAGAGTGGTCATAAAAATGGAGAAAGTGCACTCTGTGTACATGGTGACGTACATAGTGGTGGTATACATGGATGGTAGTGTACACGCTCCATACATATTGGTGGTATACACCGTGTGTACACAGTACATCATACAATGGTTGCCCTTACTGATGTGCTGTCATGGCTCTAATGCGTGTATCGACCAGCCATGAATTTAGGAGTGTTCAATGGTAATATTATAACCACTACTACCACTACTGCTACAGCTACCACCGCTGCTACTACCACTACTACCACCAGCGTCAGGAATGGGTTATAACGTGAATATGTATCATATATCAACGCCACCATTAAATACTGGCGGGAATGGTAGTTGCTGGTTCATTATTAGATGCAAAGTGCTATACTCTTAAATGTTGTCACCATTATTTGTTATTAATACGTCGATTGGTTAAAGTATGACGTAGCCGATAAGTGGTAAAAAGACACATTTAGCAAATGGAGACCTTTATTAGTACGACGTTTCACCTTCGTGAGGCTTTATCCAGAGCGAAGAATTTATGAAAATTAGCTAAAGTTTGGGATGGCTATGGGTTGCCCTCTCAGTGAATAAAAAGTCACAGTACCATGGCTGGAATTCGCTTGTCCTCTTACCGCAGTACGGGCCAACCTCTGCCTTGAGCATCTATGGAGAGACTGGTTCAACACCAACATTATTTCCCCCCTCCCTGTCCCTCCCACATTATGCGGTTACAGTAGTCGACGACGTCTTGGTCCTTGGTTGTGGTATCCAGATGTTGTAACCTTCGTAGTTTCAGGGAGCAACTCGGCGAAGTAGAACCCTCTACAAGGTTCACCTCGGGAGATGGACTGAATGATTCCCCACAAAGTCTACAGGAAGCCATCCAGTAATAGCTGATCCACTGTTTCTCTCTACGTCACTACGGTAGAAGACACTGAAAAAATACAGGAGGACATAAGCAGGGTCTTCCAGTGGGCAGTGGAGAACAACATGACGTTCAATGGTGATAAGTTTCAGCTGCTTAGGTATGGAAAAAATGAAGAACTCAAAAGGAACACTATATACAAAACGCAAGAGGGTCACCACATAGAACGAAAGGAACACGTAAAGGACTTGGGAATAATTATGTCTGCTGATCTGTCGTTTAAAGACCATAACAAGGCAAAGATCTCAACAGTCAGGAAGATGACGGGGTGGGTATTGAGAACTTTCAAAACAAGGGAAATAATGCCGATGGTGACACTCTTCAAATCGCTAGTGCTCCCTCACGCCTTTAGTCTTGAACATGTACTCATTGGAGCGGAGGAGAGAGAGATACATGATAATATATACTTGGAAAGTACTTGAGGGCCTGGTCCCAAATCTGCACACTGCCATAACAACATACTGGAGTGAGGGATATGGGAAAAAGTGTAAAATAAACCCAGTGTGCGGTGGGGACAATACGGGAGCACTGTATTAACATCCGGGGTCCCAGACTATTCAACATCTTACCAGAAGATATCCGAAACATCGCTGGAACCAGTGTAGAAGCCTTCAAGAGGAAACTGGACTAGTATCTTCATCGGGTGCCAGATCAACCAGGCTGTGATGGATATGTGGGGCAGCGGGCCTCCAGCAGCAACAGCCTGGTTGACCAGGCAAGCACCAGACGAGCCTGGCCCATGGCCGGGTTCAGAGAGTAGATACTCTCGAAACTCTTCAAAGGTATATCAAAGGTATATCATGACCTCAGCATAAAGAAAGGGATGATAATAGCTTCCTTTATACGTGCACTCAGCATCTGTTTCAGTGAACACCTACTTGAACAAGAATGCATAATGAGAACCTTTTCTGCCTTAAAATTTCTTAAACTCATTATCAAATCTTGCAAGACTAAAGCCCTTAACATATTTTCAAATACAATTGAAATCCTGCCATTGATCGCATTGCCAGTTCTTTCACAGGAGAGACAGCGAATTCTATCACATATTCTACATACAGCTGACATCGGAGTAACAATACGTACCATAGAAACTATTACAGAAATCATCCACTTTTAGGGCAGTGGTATGTTTTATCTCAGGTGGGGGATGCGGTCACGAGTACATAAGAGAAACATCAAGGAACTTGAATACCCGACTACAAGAACACAGAGGTACCAGATGGTTGGACGACACAAGGACTGCGTGAGTAGTACACAGAAACACACACACGCGACTCATGAGATTCAATCAAGCACATCTCTTACATCAGGAAAGCAACAGAGAGAGAGAGAGAGAGAGAGAGAGAGAGAGAGAGTCGGTTATGTCTTCAATAAGCGACTATACATGTCTCTAACACCAACACAGAACAGAGGCAAGCACATTTTAGCTAAAGCCATCGCAAAAACTATTCTGACACAACACGAAAAGCAAATTACAGGGACTTGACCTCCTGATCCATCCGACATCCATCGTTACCTGACCTCACTTTGACATTGCCTGTGACACGCCATGTCAGCTACACCAATTGGGACCTTTCCACTTAAAACTAACCTAACACATGACACCTCTACTTATTAGCACTAATATATATTTATATATATATATATATATATATATATAAAGCAAATATCATCGCAAACCAAGCGATACAAGATGCAAAACATCCACGGGGAGTAGAATGATATTCTACTCCTCCGTGGTTGTTTGGCATATATATATATATATATATATATATATATATATATATATATATATTTTTTTTTTTTTCAACAAGTCGGCCGTCTCCACGAGGCAGGGTGACCCAAAATGAAAGAAAATCCCCAAAGAAAATACTTTCATCATCATTCAACACTTTCACCACACTCATACGTAATCACTGTCTTGCAGAGGAGCTCAGATAGACAGCTGAGAATTGTCCTCCCAGCTGTCACTATCCCAGACCCTCCTTAAGTGCAGGCATGTACTTCCATTTCAGGACTCAGGTCCAATTAAATCAATTAACTGGTTCCTGAATCCCTTAACAAAATGTTACCCTGCTCACACTCCAGGGTAACATTTTGTGAAGGGATTCAGGGAAACCAGTTAATTGATTTAATTGGACCTGAGTCCTGGAAATGGGAAGTACAATGCCTGCACTTTAAAGGAGAGGGTCTGGGATAGTGACAGCTGGGAGGACACTCAGCTGTCGTATCTGAGCTCCTCTGCAAAGACAGTGATTAGTATGAGTGTGGTGAAAGTGTTGAATGATGATGAAAGTATTTTCTTTGGAGATTTTCTTTTTTTGGGTCACCCTGCCTCGGTGGGAGACGGCCGACTTGTTGAAAATATATATATATATATATACCAAACAACCACGGAGGGAGTAGATCTACTCCCATGTTGAATATGCCTTAAGCAGTCTTACTGGAATTATTGCAATAATGATGCATATTACTGCCAAGTTGATGAATAAGACACATTCAACAACTGGGTATCTTTATTGACGAGAGGTTAGCTTGCTCGGTAAGCTTTATCAGTCTTATATAGAGGAGACTTATATACTGGAGATAGTAGAAGTGGGGAGGTAAAACTTGCTATTTTGGCTTAAATAGCAACGCTCTTCTTGCCGAATAAGGCAAGCAAAAATTTGTGTATGCAATAATTTTACAAAAATCATTCTGAACCTAACGAAAAAAATATGTTTAAATGTGTTTCTTTTATTAAATTATTGTAAACTTATCTAAAATGTGTTTAGTTGGGTTAGGCTAAATTAAATTGCGCTTGTTATAATAAGGTTAGGAAAGTTTTCTAAAGTTCTTTTGGTACAAAATTATTAATTTTTACATTAGCATAAATGAAAAAATAATATATCTTTAAACGTGTATATGTATGTATGTATGTATGTATGTATATATGTATATATGTATGTATATATGTATATATATGTATATATATATATAATATATATATATATATATATATATATATATAATATATATATATATATATATATATATATATATATATATATATATATATATATATATATATATATATATATATATATATATATATGCAAGACAACCACTATGAAAAAATAGAAGAATTCCAAGCGCATTCGTGACTACTCACATTATCAAGGAACTATAAAAGGAAACATGACAAGAAGGCTTATAAAGGGGCAGAATACACCTCACAGTCACATCACACTAACAAAGACAACACCTCACAGTAGCGTAACATCTCACGACTCTGTGAAGAGGAACATAAGAAAGGACCTGAAACTCTTCCCAAGAATTAAGATTAGTCCAATTTATCATTAAATTCTTCCCAAATTTTATTAATTATAAATGAATCCAATTTATATAAACCAAAAGAAATATTCATATTATTTTCAAAACTGCTTTTAATGAAACATGATTCTATTGAAACAAGTAGACCGACTGAAACAAAATAAATCGCCGGGTCCTAACATAAGAACATAAGAATGGAGGAACACTGCAGAAGGCCTACTGGCCCATACAAGGCAGGTCCTTATCAAAACCACCACTACCTAAGAATTTACTCCTGTACTCACGACACTAATCAAACCCAGCCCCTCCCACTCATATATTTGTCCAATCTCTTTTTAAAGCCACCCAAGGTCCTAGCCTCTATCACCCTACTCGGAAGATTGTTCCACGCATCTACAACTCTGTTCGAAAACCAGTACTTGCCTATGTCCTTTCTAAATCTAAATTTATCCAATTTAAATCCGTTATTTCTCGTTCTTACTTGGTTCGATATCCTCAGTATTTTATTAATATCTCCTTTGTTTATGCCCATCATCCACTTGTACACCTCGATGATATCTCCTCATTCTACGTCTTTCCAGAGAGTGGAGATTCAATGCTCTAAGTCTATCTTCATACGGGAGATTTCTTATACTGTAAATCATTTTAGTCATTCTTTTTTTGTATGTTCTCCAATGAATCTATATCCATCCTGTAGTAAGGAGACCAAACTGAGCTGCATAATCCAAATGAGGTCTCACTAGTGATGTATAGAGCTGTAAAATAACTTTTGGACTTCTGTTGCTTATACTTCTTGAAATAAATCCTAGTAATCTGTTAGCCTTATTGCGCACACTTAGGCACTGTTGTCTTGGCTTTAGATTTCTGCTTACCATGACTCCCAAGTCTTTTCACATTCTGTATGATCAAGCTCAACTTCACCTAGTTTATAAATTCGAGGGATATTTTCATTACCAACGACTAGCACCTTACACTTGTCCACATTAAACTTCATCTGCCACTTTTCAGACCAAGACATTAATTTATCCAAATCCTCCTGGAGTTCACTGGTATCCTCCTCAGAATGAATTATACGGCCTATTTTTGTATCATCAGCAAATTTACTCATGTCACTTGCAATTCCTTCATCAAGGTCATTTATGTAAATTATGAACAACAATGGGCCCAAAACTGATCCTTGTGGAACGCCACTAGTGACAAATCCCCATTCAGATTTGACCCCATTAATGGAAACTCTCTGCTTTCTATTGGTAAGCCATGCCTCTATCCATGCTAGAACTTTACCTCCTATACCATGAGCTGCCAGGTACATACATACATGGTCCTGATGAGCTTTTTGCAAGGGTTCTTAAGGAATGCAAAATGGAACTCTGTGAACCATTAAGTAACATTTTTAATTTATCTCTTCAAACAGGTGTAGTGTCTGATATGTGGAAAATGGCTAATGAAATTCCTATTGTTGAAGCAGGGGACAAGTCACTACCGTCAAATTACCGCCCAATAAGCCTGACCTCAATTGTAGGCAAATTACTAGAGTCAATTATAGCTGATATTATAAGAAACCATCTCGATAAACATAATTTGATTAACGATACTCAGCATGGATTCACGAGGGGCCGTTCCTGCCTAACTAATTTATTAACTTTCTTCGGTAAAGCTTTTGAGGCTGTTGATCACGATAAGGAATTCGATATTGTTTATTTAGACTTTAGTAAGGCTTTTGATAGAGTACCACACCAGAGACTGTTAAGGAAAGTGGCAGCTCATGGAATTGGGGGAAAAGTGCTGTCATGGATCGAGTCATGGCTCACCAATAGGAAGCAGAGAGTGTGCATAAATGGGGTTAAATCCGAATGGGGACTTGTAACAAGTGGTGTTCCACAGGGATCAGTCTTAGGCCCGTTGTTATTTATAATATATATCAATGACCTTGACGAGGGAATTACTAGTGATATGAGCAAATTCGCCGACGACACGAAGATAGGTAGGATAATTGATTCAAACATAGATGTCATAGAACTTCAGGAAGATTTAGACAAACTCAATTCGTGGTCAGAAAAGTGGCAGATGCAGTTCAATGTAGATAAATGCAAGGTTCTGAAGCTCGGGAGTGTCCATAACCCAAGCACTTATAAGTTAAATAACGTAGAACTTAGCCATACAGATTGCGAAAAGGACTTGGGGGTTATGGTAAGCAGCAACCTTAAACCAAGACAGCAATGCCTAAGCGTACGTAATAAGGCTAACAGATTACTGGGATTTATATCAAGGAGTGTAAGCAACAGAAGTCCATAGGTTATATTACAGCTTTATACATCGTTAGTAAGGCCTCATCTAGATTACGCAGCTCATTTCTGGTCTCCATATTACAGAATGGATATAAATTCGTTAGAAAACATTCAGCGTAGAATGACTAAATTAATACATAGCATTAGAAATCTTCCGTATGAAGAAAGATTGAAGACCCTTAAATTACATTCACTTGTAAGACGAAGAATGAGGGGAGACATGATCGAGGTATACAAGTGGAAAATGGACATTAACAAAGGGGATATAAATAAGGTCTTGAGGATATCTCTCCAAGAGAGAACCCGCAATAATGGATTCAAGTTGGATAAGTTTAGATTTAGAAAGGATATAGGAAAGTATTGGTTTGGAAATAGGGTAGTTGATGAGTGGAATAGTCTGCCTAGTAGGGTTATTGAAGCTAGGACCTTGGGTAGTTTCAAATTTAGGTTGGATAAATTCATGAGTGGGAGGGGTTGGATTTGAGTGGGAATTGCGCATGAGTGGGTAGAATTGTCGAAGCTTGTTTCTTGGGTAGCGTTGAAGATTAGGTTGAACAAATATTCTGTTAGTGGGATGGAATGTGAAGGACCTGCCTAGTATGGGCCAACAGGCCTGCTGCAGTGTTCCTCCTTTCTTATGTTCTTATGTTCTTATATTCCTCTCAACCATGGACTTGCTTGATACAACCTTCTCAGCATATCACCTGTTTACTGTGATCTTTTTGTATATATATATATATATGCACGAAAACCACTATGAAAAAATAGAAGAATTCCAAGCGATTTCGTGATACTCACATTATCAAGGAACTATATATATATATAGTTCCTTGATAATGTGAGTAGTCACGAAAGCGCTTGGAATTTTCTATTTTTCATAGTGGTTTTCTTGCATATTTTCATATCACCTGTTTACTGTGATCTTTTTGCATATATATATATATATATATATATATATATATATATATATATATATATATATATATATATATATATATATATATATATTTACTGTTACTAGTTTAATAGTCTTCGTACTTGATAAAATATCATGAAGGTAAAACGTCCTTTTAGCCTAATAAAGGTTACCTGTATAGATGGGATAATATAAATATAGAGAAAGTTAAATATCACTCGGAAAGCTGCAAAATTAATATATTTGAAGGTTACTCTCTAAAGATGTTCCACTTTCTCCCTCTGAAAGCGTAAGCCTTTACTCACGTTGTTACGACGATCTTGCATTTGTTTTCAATTACGCCCTTCACCCAGCAGTACATACCACATGATCCAATTTGACCAAAGTGTCTTCCTCGACTAGAGCAGAGTCTTCTGTGGACCATAAGACCTAACACAATTCAACCTTTCACCGCCTCACGCGGGAAAAACGAGGCCTGAGAGAGCAACATGTGTGTCCTCTCCTCATGCTGGTTCCACACTAGATGAACTCTCATACTGTCGAGCATTCCCTTATCCTAAATATCCATATCCTAAATAATCATTAATAAGAATATAATTGTAAAATTCAAATATATTTATGAAAATTACATCCATGTTGAATATGCCTTAAGCAGTCTTACTGGAATTATTGCAATAATGATGCATATTACTGCCAAGTTGATGAATAAGACACATTCAACAACTGGGTATCTTTATTGACGAGAGGTTAGCTTGCTCGGTAAGCTTTATCAGTCTTATATAGAGGAGACTTATATACTGGAGATAGTAGAAGTGGGGAGGTAATTATGAGGTGTTCTGTCCCTCATCCTTCAAAGAGGGTGTTCAGTCCTGGCTCGAAATTGTTCAAATAGCCTGACCAGTCAGGCAAGCAACCATAAGGCCTGGTCTGAGACCGAGCAGGGAAGGGTGCCGTGACCCCCCGAAATCGCCTCCAAGAAGACCATGTTATTGAATAAGGTTGCCACATTGTGTGCCCACTGTGTGGCTCTCAAACAGATTAAGGTAGTAACACTCAGTCTTGCGCTACCGTCCATGGAACGGATATGGGTTGAGCAATAAACCAGCTGCGTCGGAGGTAAAATCTAATGTAGCCACACACGGGTGTATTCCATTCCAGTGTTAAAAATCACTTCGGCGTCAGAGTGAGGTGTTAAGGGCGACTCGAAGTCAAGACAGATACCAAACTTTGACCATCACTCGTACTGAAGGCGGCTCCTCACTGCGGCCACAGTAAATCAACGTAATAGAGGGAGGTGATGGTGTTGTGGCAGCCTCCCTGGTCATTCATCAGTATCACTCACTGCAGGCATCCCTGAGGACCCAAGTCATCCACTGGATCCTCTCGCAACACCCAGCTACTGTCTCTCGCAACACCCATCTACTCTCTTCATCGTCCAGCCTGTGCTGGCTGCTTCCTCATCTCCTTGCTACTGTTTTTCCTCTTTCTTGTTTTCATTGGCGTTTTTGTTTTACGTATGATGTCACAGCTATTAAGAGTAGTCTTGTATTTTTGTAATTAAAATTATTTAAATAACGTACTGATTGTTGTTGTTGTTGGTTGTGGTGGTGGTGTTGATGATAATATTTATGTTGTTGCTGTTGTTTTTTCATTGTCATGGTATTCATGATTTTTGTATAGTCTATAAATTCATCTTAAGACGTTAAAAACACTGATATAAATAGTATCTTTTAATACAGTAATTTAACTTTTCATTTGCATAATTTATATATATATATATATATATATATATATATATATATATATATATATATATATATATATATATATAATTACTGTAATCACGAACAAGTGGCATTAATCAATAATAACACTGCGACTAGCCGAGGAATCGAACCCATGTCGTTTTGGCCCACCTCATGGTGAACGAAAATCACATATGACACTAACCCACGGGACCACGCAATCCTACAAGAACTAAGCACACAGCAGAGCTATGTGTTTTACCTTAGTCCGAGGACATACACACACACACACACACACATATATATATATATATATATATATATATATATATATATATATATATATATATATATATATATATTATTATTTTATACAGAGAACAATGGAGTCATTATACAATTAGTCATTATGTCACACGAGGACTTGGTGGTAACACTGCTGCTGTTGCTGCTGCTGCTCTATACCAGAGTTACACTGCGAGTAGCATAAGCAAGCTATGTTTGCGTGAGAGATTCCATCAGGCAGGATGGCTTCCATCAGGCAGGATGGCTTCCATACAGCAGGTAATGGAATACGTCAGGCTGGGCTGGCAGATCTCAGTAGGGCCAACCAGCTGTCATTATCATAAATTACTTCTATCTGGATAGTTTCTGTATATAGCTTATTCGAAATCTTTAAACTTCATTTTTAACTTCTATTTCAGACACTTGCTGAAACGTCCCCCACTGTGAAACAATTTCAGTACATTTCATATTTATGGAACGGTTCCAGGCTTTTGATGCAGTGAAATATAGCTGCTCTTCCCTTCCTTGGATCTAACCTGATTGTTTTCCTTTCTGCAGCCACTTTATGACCCACTCATGAATTTAGCAATTCACAAATATAATGAAATCACATTGTATATATTTTTATGATTATAATGGCATCACTTTTTAAATTCATTCAAGATCATATATATATATATATAATATATATATATATATATATATATATATATATAATCATGTGAACCAAAGAGAATAAACGTCACAATACCATGGCTGATACAATTCGCCCTTTACCCACAATTTGTAGAGAAACATTAAAGGACGTGTGGGTCCGTCCTGGACCGTTAACAAGATGAGAGTGAGTTAGTTGTGAATTCTCGAGAAGAAACTTTTTTTAGTTCCTCAAATTTGCCATGTCGTTAATCATCGCCTCTGGGAAACAGACTCGTCCTCTTCCTAATGATCCTGTGTCAGAATTCAGTGTCTCGATGCCTAATTAGTGAGCCCCTTGCAAGCATGATTGAGAGGGATAGAGAGAAAGAGAGAGGGAGAGAAAGAGATAGGGAGGGAGGGGGAGAGAGAAAGAGAGAGAGGGAGGGAGAGAGCGTGTGTATGAGGAGGGCCCTACTTAACCCTCTCGTCTGCACCACCACTCAGCTGTGACCCCTTGCCCCATCTGTCTCAACGTGATGCTCAAAACAATGGTCTTATTTTGTGTGTGTGTGTGTGTGTGCTCGCGCGCGTGAGCGTGTGCTTGCGTACATGTGTATTTCTATACGTACGTACGTTTTATCAAAAATCATGCTTATGTCTGATAAATACTTTTTTTCCCACTTAAGTCTTAAGAAGTTGCGTAAACACAATTATTAATAAAAAATATATAAGGGAAGATGCCAGAATAATGACATGAACTGCACATAATATTTATTAACATTTTTAAATTATTGTTAGAAAAACTGATTTACGTCTGAAAAAAAAAAATCTTAATTTTAAGATTCACATCATGCGATCTTGTACAGAATCTAACTTTAAGATCAAGGTGTTCTATAGACCTTATTAATCTTAAAGCAGCAACGACGTGGTAGAAAGTGAGATATTGGTAAAGACAACTAAGCTCAGTACGTAAAGGTCGAATATATATCGCCAGGTAGACTACCGGAGTGACTACCGATTCATTATCAACACTGAATCTGATTGGAGGTCTCGACGGATCACCAATGGATCACAAGATCCTTAACTTGACTGCTTGGTTATAGTTTTCTCTTTTTGCAATACTTTTCCTTTTGTGTTTTACCTTTGCTTTTCTCTGTTGCATAGCAATCAACCTACAAGTCCAAGACAAGATTATTATTACATGTAGAAGAGCTAAACCCATGTTTGAGCATACATGGTAATAAAAGGATAATGGAGCTATGCAGATCCCTTTTATGCTTTAAATTGGTGTTACTGGATCAGTGGTCGCCATAGTTACATACCAAAAGTTTGTCAGATGTCTTGAAAAGTTCGTAAGAATCCAGGACTGATTATCAACGCAGATCAAATTAGTTATCCTTAATTTGCTCACTGATACTGTTAAAAAAAATAGAAAAAA
The DNA here is from genome assembly GCA_009830355.1 of Cherax destructor. Lineage (NCBI taxonomy): Eukaryota > Metazoa > Arthropoda > Malacostraca > Decapoda > Parastacidae > Cherax > Cherax destructor. The sequence continues at coordinate 55,660 of WNWK01002759.1, forward strand.
AATCAGTTGTGTTTTCCAAGTCATTGTTAAATTTCTTCAGTTCAAACAAGAGAAATATCAACAACGAATTGCAGAGAAAATGAGAAATGTGAAATTGTTAACGAATGACTAAATATCAATAAAGTTTGTGTACATACCATTTCATTTTAACAAGACAGGAACGGGAGAACTGACGATCTGACAGTGACTGGATCACAAGAAAAAAAAATATAGACTTCATGTTTGAAGGAACATAGCAACAATTTACCAGAAAATTTCAGAGTAAGAATCTGGAAGATGAGTACAATGAGAGAAGTGTGTTGGTCAATAGTGAATCAGTCACAAATAATATTTACGGTAAGAAATGTGGAAATACAAGAGCGAAGACTTGTGGCCGGGATTCGTTAAGCTTCCTGTATGTGTGACGGGTTGGTGTAGCAACTCAAGAATTTATAGAGAATGTAAAGTGTGTGAGAATATGATAAGCACAATCTCTAGCACTTTGTCTTAGAGTATGGAACTAATACTACAGACTTGTTGGAACTGCAGAAAATTCTACATACTTTTACAAAGATATGCGAGATTTGCTGCAGTTAGATAATGGTGATTTATAAGACAGTGATACTTGTAAATCTATAGATAGTGATATTTGTATATTTAAACAGCCATGGAGGAAGTTTGTCATCAGTGGCGTGTTAAGATGGTGTTCCCCTCCCCCTCACAGCACGAGTGACGCTGTCAACTTCAATACATAGTTGATTTAGAGCGACTTGGATCTTCTCGTACCATTTACTCTTCAAACTGTGTATAGAAATACCCTCCACTGCCCTTCATATACTTGGTTTCACTTTTTTTCTAGTCTGATCTAGTTAGAAACCTCTATATTTTTCGCACTTATGTGGGGTAACTAGAGTCGGGCTACAGACTATTGCTCTTGACTCGAAGACTAGCCATAACAACCCTGGATGTGACATAATCGTATAACTTAAACGAATGAATTCGGACAGGTCAATTTCTTGAAATAGTGCCCATTGAGTTTGTATGATAACTCAGGCATACGGCGTCACCCTGCAAATTGCTTGCGTACCGTGAATATTAATGATAATGTTGGTATAATAATTTTGACTGATTAATGTTGGGCAAGTATTTCTGTGCACGTCTATTTGTCTTTGTAGGTTTCATGCTCAGGTTCTGCCTCTTGACTGAGCGTTATCGTGTTTCTAGCCTTGTGGGATCTGTTATACCTAGTTTTAAAGTTGTTGATGGAGCTTATCTATATTACTTCTTCATCAAGGCCATTGCACTGACCGCCCCCCTCCACACACACTTGTACCCGTCTGTCTGTCTGTCCTCCCCTCTCTTTCTCTTTAATTTTTCCAATGTTTCCTGTCTTTTGGGATTTTTTGTGTTGTTCTTCATGCCCGTCGTTCTCACATCCACGAAATTCTATTCTTATCTTTACATTATTATAGTTTATCATCCTCACCCTCAGATCCATCAGTTCTTCTCATTTTCACATCTTTCATTCTGGTGTGTGCCCTCCACTAGCCCCTCCGATTCATCACTGGCTCGGCTGGGCGTCGTAATATATCTCTGGCCGGGTTCGATCGCACCCAATTTCCCTTCTCTATATATTTCAGACAGAGGAGGACCCAGCCCTATCAATAAATCTCCTACAATTACTTTGTATTTCACTCAATCATTCTGAAATATATATATATATATATATATATATATATATATATATATATATAAAAGATCATAGTAAACAAGTGATATCACAATATGCACAACAGCCATAGTGAACTTCCACTATTTTTTCACTGTACACTTTTATTCTTCACATCATGATAGTTAAACTTTCTGTATTCTCATCAAGGTTTTTGAGAGCTTTGCGTATTTGCAGCTCAGAGTTCATAGATGAAGAAATTTTGAAGAGTTATGAAATAGCTAATGATCTAAAATACCCAAAACATTTAAAATTGCTATAAATATTTTTTACAATTCAAAAAAGGACGAACAACTTTGTTCAACTAAAAATATATTGGTTCTTCCTTACCATGAAAACTTGCTTGATATGCCTTCTCAACTTAAGAATTTTATTGTCGAAGTTGTATTTAAGAATTCTGATAGAGTAAAAAAAAATATTTTTGATAAATTCCCCAAAAAATGCTGACGGCTGTGTCTACAAGATTCCTTGTAAAAAATGCAAAAGTTTATTACGGTCAAACTGGGAAGTTTTAAACTGAGAGAAATGTAAAGGAATCAAGTATCATAAATAGTTTTGAAATTCATATGAATATTGTTTTATGGTTATACAAATTGGATTCATTTATAATTAATAAAATTTGTGAAGAATTTAAGATATATTCAACAAGTTAAAATCTTAAAGTTTGTGTAGAGTATAAGCTGTGTCCGACAGGTCCTTGACTACCTACCTACATCATTAAAAGGTCAGGTGTTGTAAGTGAACCGCGAGGGGGTAATCTCGTCCTTATAAGCATTCTGCTGATCTTTTATTTTTACAGTTCCTTAATAATGTAGTAAGGTAATGGAAGTAAGACACGAGAGAGTTTTGGAAAGATTGCATTTTCGTGGACTTTAAGAAAGTCTTCGACACAGTTCTTCACAAGAGGTTAATGCAAAAGCTAGAGGATCGGGCACGCATAACAGGAAAGACACTACAATGGATCAGATAATATCTGACAGGGAGGCAACAACGAGTCATGGTACATGACGAAGTGTCAGACTGGGCGCCTGTGACGAACGGGGTTCCAGAGGGGTCAGTCCTAGGACCTGTGCTGTTTTTGGTATATGTGAATGACATGACGGAAGGGATAGATTCAGAAGTGTTCCTGTTTGCAGATGATGTGAAGTTAATGAGGAGAATTAAATCGGATGAAGATCAGGTGGGACTACAAAGAGATCTGGACAGGCTACAAGCCTGGTCCAGGAACTGGCTCCTTGAATTTAACCCTGCCAAATGCAAAGTCATAAAGATCGGGGAAGGACAAAGAAGACCGCAGACAGAGTATAGTCTAGGTGGCCAAAGACTGCAAACTTAACTCAAGGAAAAAGATCTTGGGGTGAGTAAAATACCGAGAACATCTGATGCGCACATCAACCGGATAAATGCTGCAGCATATGGGCGCCTGGCAAACCTAAGAATAGCGTTCCGATACCTCAGTAAGGAATCGTTCAAGACTGTACACCATGTACGTCAGGCCCATATTAGAGTATGCAGCACCAGTTTGGAATCCACACCTGGTGAAGCACGTCAAGAAATTAGAGAAAGTGCAAAGGGGATTGTCCTACGACGAAAGGCTTAGGAAAATCGGCCTGACGACACTGGAGGACATGAGGGTTAGGGGAGACATGATAACGACATATAAAATACTGCGAGGAATTGACAAGGTGGACAAAGACAGGATGTTCCAGAAATGGGACACAGAAACAAGGAGCCACAATTGGAATTTGAAGACTCAGATGAATCAAAGGGATGTTAGGAAACATTTCTTTAGTCAGTGTAGTCAGGAAGTGGAATAGTCTGGCAAGTGACGTAGTGGAGGCAGGAACCATACATAATTTTAAGACGAGGTTTGATAAAGCTCATGGAGCAGGAAGAGAGGGGACCCAGTAGCGATCAGTGAAGAGGCGGGGCCAGGAGCTATGACCCGACCCCTACAACCACAAATAGGCGAGTACACACACACACACACACACACACACACACAAACATAAATATATATATATATATATATATATATATATATATATATATATATATATATATATATATATATATATATATTAATATATATATATTATACCAAATTATTGAGGCATTTCGGCTGGTCGTGATATTTGTGTTCCCATAGACTGTCATATCAATCTCCAACGAACACAATCTTGGCCCGGCGGCTCCCTCAATAAGTCATCCAGACGTGGAATTTACCACTAGAGGCAAGTCGATGCACCGTCACCAATCACCAACAGAGGCAGCACCCCCCACCCCCACCAAACAGAGCCACCAACACCACAAATAGATTAGCAACACTACCAAACGAAGCAGCAGCACCAACACCGTAAACAGATGCAAACACACCACCGCCAGAGGCAGCAACTCAACATACTGATGAGAAATACATCACCACCATGATCATCGTTTTCACTTTAAGTACAGCAGAGCCTTCATTATCATCACCACAGCGGCTAGACACCACCACCGTACATCATCGTCACTATCACCACACACCATCACTCTCCACCAAAGTCATAGGTAGACAGAATAACATCAGCCATGGTCATCATGACACTATATACAACATATGGAGTATACAGAACCTCCCGGTAATATCACAACTAATGAAGGATATCTAGAAACTGGAGAAAGTACGTGGATTTGCAACAAGATTAGTCCAAAAGTTAAGGTGAATGACCCACGAGGAGACAATAAGGGAAGTTCACTTGATATTAAACGATAGAAGGCTTGAGGGAGACATTATAACGACTTACTAAATATCCAAAGGACTTGATAGGGGATGGATAGGGATAGACTATTTGCAAGTCGCGGAAACAGGTACACAAGGGCACGGTTGGAATTTTTTGACGCAGTTGAACCGTAGCGATGAAGGTAAGTATTTCTTCAACCCCATGGTGGTCACGAGATGGAATAACAGGTGAAGATGTAGGAAACACCTCCACCACAACCCCACCCGCTACCACCATTCACCACCACCACAACCACACCCTCTACCACCACTCACCACCACCACCACAACCCCGCCCCTGCCCACCCACCTACCACCACAACCCCCCGCTACCACCACTCACCACCACCACAACCCCGCCCCTGCCCACCCACCTACCACCACAACCCTCCCCCGCTACCACCACCACAACCCCACCCTCTACCACCCTCTCCACCACCACAACCCCACCCTCTACCACCACTCACCACCACTACAACCCCGCCCACTACCACCACCCACCAACCACCACCACTCACCATAACCCCACCCTCTACCACAACTCACCACCACCACAACCCCGCCCACTACCACCACCCACCTACCACCACAACCCCGCCCACTACCACCACCTACCACCACAACCCCGCCCACTACCACCACCACTCACCACCACCACAACCCCACCCTCTACTCTACCACCACCCACCTACCACCACAACCCCGCCCACTACCACCACCCATCTACCACCACAACCCCGCCCACTACCACCACCCACCTACCACCACAACCCCGCACACTACCACCACCCACCTACCACCACCCACCACCACAACCCCGCCCACTACCACCACCTACTACCACCACCCACCACCACAACCCCGCCCACTACCACCACCACAACCCCGCCCACTACCACCACCCACCTAACACCACCCACCACCACAACCCCGCCCACTACCACCACCCACCTACCACCACAACCCCGCCCACTACCACCACCGTCAATACTTGGCTCGTTGACATAATTTTTACGTTGGTACACGCCGCGCAAACATTTCTTCTCGCCAAAACTTTGTGATACTGAGTTTGTTTTTGCGGTGTTGCTCTATTTGTGCTTGTTTCCAGCGTGTTTGTCCTTGTTTCTGGCCTATTTGTCCTTATTTCTGCCGTGTTTGTCCTTATTTCTGCTGTGTTAATTTTTATTTCTCTCGTGTTTGTTTTCTGGCGTATTTTCGTTTGTTTCCGGCTGTTCTTGTTCCTGGCCTTTTATTCTTGTTTCTGCAGGGTTTATTTTTGTTTCATTCGCTTTTCATTCGTGTTGGTCCTTGTTTTATTCGTGTGGCTCTTCTTTCTTTCGAGTTTGTCCTTTTTTCATTCGTGTTTGTCCTTGCTTAATTCGTGTTGACAGTTGTTTCATTCATGTTCTCCCTTGTTTTATTCGTGTTGGTTCTTGTTTCATAAGAGTTTGTCTTTTTTCCGCCGCTTTTGTCCTCGTCTCTCGTAGTGCTCTGAATGGCAGCTCTTGAACTCCCAAAATCCAAGTGTGCTCTAAATTTAAATGGTTCCACCTGAACTCAACAAGAGTTCAGTGCTCGAAATGAGGTTTCGTGTGCGTACACACGAAAACTCTCTGGTCTTGTTCTAGTAAACATGATAGGGTAGCTTGGCCATGGTTTAGGTTCGAGGGGACTGACCACCTCCTATCAAAGGTGACTGACGTCTAAACTACTACTACTATACTGTCTTCGTTGTTATAGTCGCCTGTATTTCACCGAAGGAGACTGTCTTGCAAAGCGAAACGTTCTCAGCATTTGAGTCACACAAGTGTTTCAAATGTGTATTGTTCATCAATTTGTCGGTGTTCTGAATCATCAGCAATATATTTCAGTGCTCTTAACTGCTTCTACACTCTGAATGCGCTGTGTGAACACACTCTGAATGAGGGGGAAGGAGTATTCCTGCACGTGGTATCACTCAAAAGCTCTACATTGCATTTAAAACACACATACACATGATGCTCTACTTCTTAAACACAGAAATATTCGCCAGATAGTTAAATTATCTTTCTCGCACCCACACACCAGAGTTCTGAGTGAGCTATCACGCACACACAAGCACTTAGAGCGCTCTGAGCACAGTGAAGGCAGGATAACCTCCCTGTGTGAGCACAGTGAAGGCAGGATAACCTCCCTGTGTGAGCACAGTGAAGGCAGGATAACCGCCCTGTGTGAGCACAGTGAAGGCAGGATAATCTCCCTGTGTGAGCACAGTGAAGGCAGGATAACCTCCCTGTGTGAGCACAGTGAAGGCAGGATAATCTCCTGTGTGAGCACAGTGAAGGCAGGATAACCTCCCTGTGTGAACACAGTGAAGGCAGGATAACCTCACTGTGTGAACACAGTGAAGGCAAGATAACCTCACTGTGTGAGCACAGTGAAGGCAGGATAACCTCCCTGTGTGAGCACAGTGAAGGCAGGATAACCTCCCTGTGTGAGCACAGTGAAGGCAGGATAATCTCCCTGTGTGAGCACAGTGAAGGCAGGATAACCTCCCTGTGTGAGCACAGTGAAGGCAGGATAATCTCCCTGTGTGAGCACAGTGAAGGCAGGATAACCTCCCTGTGTGAACACAGTGAAGGCAGGATAACCTCACTGTGTGAACACAGTGAAGGCAAGATAACCTCACTGTGTGAGCACAGTGAAGGCAGGATAACCTCCCTGTGTGAGCACAGTGAAGGCAGGATAACCTCACTGTGTGAGCACAGTGAAGGCAGGATAACCTCCCTGTGTGAGCACAGTGAAGGCAGGATAATCTCCCTGTGTGAGCACAGTGAAGGCAGGATAACCTCCCTGTGTGAGCACAGTGAAGGCAGGATAACCTCACTGTGTGAGCACAGTGAAGGCAGGATAATCTCCCTGTGTGAGCACAGTGAAGGCAGGATAATCTCCCTGTGTGAGCACAGTGAAGGCAGGATAACCTCCCTGTGTGAGCACAGTGAAGGCAGGATAACCTCACTGTGTGAGCACAGTGAAGGCAGGATAACCTCACTGTGTGTGCACAGTGAAGGCAGGATATCCTCCCTGTGTGTGCACAGTGAAGACAGGATATCCTCCCTGTGTGTGCACAGTGAAGGCAGGATATCCTCCCTGTGTGTGCACAGTGAAGGCAGGATAACTTCTGTGTGTGTGCACAGTGAAGGCAGGATATCCTCCCTGTGTGTGCACAGTGAAGGCAGGATATCCTCCCTGTGTGTGCACAGTGAAGGCAGGATAACCTCCCTGTGTGTGCACAGTGAAGGCAGGATATCCTCCCTGTGTGGGCACAGTGAAGGTATCGTGTCAGTATCAAAGATACACTTCACAAGTGTATATATGATACTGTCGTGGAAAGATACACTTCACAAGTGTATATATGATACTGACACGACAAAGGCAGGATATCCTCCCTGTGTGTGCACAGTGAAGGCAGGATATCCTCCCTGTGTGTGCACAGTGAAGGCAGGATAACCTCCCTGTGTGTGCACAGTGAAGGCAGGATAACCTCCGTGTGTGTGCACAGTAAAGGCAGGATAACCTCCCTGTGTGAGCACAGTGAAGGCAGGATATCCTCCCTGTGTGTGCACAGTGAAGGCAGGATATCCTCCCTGTGTGTGCACAGTGAAGGCAGGATAACCTCCCTGTGTGTGCACAGTGAAGGCAGGATAACCTCCCTGTGTGTGCACAGTGAAGGCAGGATAACCTCCCTGTGTGAGCACAGTGAAGGCAGGATATCCTCCCTGTGTGAGCACAGTGAAGGCAGGATATCCTCCCTGTGTGAGCACAGTGAAGGCAGGATATCCTCCCTGTGTGAGCACAGTGAAGGCAGGATATCCTCCCTGTGTGAGCACAGTGAAGGCAGGATATCCTCCCTGTGTGAGCACAGTGAAGGCAGGATATCCTCCTGTGTGAGCACAGTGAAGCAGGATATCCTCCTGTGTGGCACAGTGAAGGCAGGATATCCTCCCTGTGTGAGCCCAGTGAAGGCAGGATATCCTCCTGTGTGAGCCCAGTGAAGGCAGGATATCCTCCCTGTGTGTGCACAGTGAAGGCAGGATATCCTCCCTGTGTGACAGTGAAGGCAGGATATCCTCCTGTGTGAGCCAGTGAAGGCAGGATATCCTCCTGTGTGAGCCCAGTGAAGGCAGGATATCCTCCTGTGTGAGCCCAGTGAAGGCAGGATATCCTCCCTGTGTGAGCCCAGTGAAGGCAGGATATCCTCCCTGTGTGAGCCCAGTGAAGGCAGGATATCCTCCCTGTGTGAGCCCAGTGAAGGCAGGATATCCTCCCTGTGTGAGCCCAGTGAAGGCAGGATATCCTCCCTGTGTGAGCCCAGTGAAGGCAGGATATCCTCCCTGTGTGAGCCCAGTGAAGGCAGGATATCCTCCCTGTGTGAGCCCAGTGAAGGCAGGATATCCTCCTGTGTGAGCCCAGTGAAGGCAGGATATCCTCCCCGTGTGAGCCCAGTGAAGGCAGGATATCCTCCTGTGTGCCAGTGAAGGCAGGATACCTCCTGTGTGACCAGTGAAGGCAGATACCTCCTGTGTGAGCCAGTGAAGGCAGGATATCCTCCCTGTGTGAGCACAGTGAAGGCAGGATACCTCCCTGTGTGAGCACAGTGAAGGCAGGATTCCTCCCTGTGTGAGCCAGTGAAGGCAGGATATCTCCCTGTGTGAGCCAGTGAAGGCAGGATACCTCCTGTGTGAGCCAGTGAAGGCAGGATAACCTCCTGTGTGAGCCAGTGAAGGCAGGATATCTCCTGTGTGGCCCAGTGAAGGCAGGATATCCTCCCTGTGTGAGCACAGTGAAGGCAGGATATCCTCCTGTGTGAGCACAGTGAAGGCAGGATACCTCCTGTGTGAGCCAGTGAAGGCAGGATACCTCCTGTGTGCCAGTGAAGGCAGGATATCCTCCCTGTGTGGCACAGTGAAGGCAGGATATCCTCCCTGTGTGGCACAGTGAAGGCAGGATATCCTCCCTGGTGTGTGCAGCCACAGTGAAGGCAGGATATCCTCCCTGTGTGTGCACAGTGAAGGCAGGATATCCTCCCTGTGTGAGGCAGGCGCACAGTGAAGGCAGGATATCCTCCTGTGTGAAGGCAGGAAACTCCCTTGTGCGTGAAGGCTTCCCCTGTGTGAGCACAGTGAAGGCAGGATATCTCCTTGTGACACAGTAAGGCAGGATATCCTCTGTGTGAGCTCAGTGAAGGCAGGATATCCTCCTGTGTGCCCAGTGAAGCAGGATATCACTCCTGTGTGAGCCCAGTGAAGGCAGTGATATCCTCCTGTGACCAGTAGCGTGCCCAGTGAGAGGCAGGATATCACTCCTGTGTGAGCCATGAAGGCAGGATATCCTCCGTGTGCACAATGAGCAGGATATCTCCTGTGTAGCCATGAAGGCAGGATACTCCCTGATGTGAGCCCAGTGAAGGCAGGATATCTCCTGTGTGAGCACAGTGAAGGCAGGATATCCTCCTGTGTGACACAGTGAAGCAGGATATCCTCCCTGTGTGCACAGTGAAGGCAGGATATCCTCCCTGTGTGTGCACAGTGAAGGCAGGATATCCTCCCTGTGTGATGGCTGCACTGGCAGCATCGTCAGGCAGAAGCAGGTGATAAACACAACACAAATACATTAGCTGCTGCTGCCGCTATTGACGGCTCTTGACACAGGCTCATGATTTAGCTCTTGACACAGGCTCATGATGTAGCTCTTGACACAGGCTCATGATGTAGCTCTTGACACAGGCTCATGATGTAGCTCTTGACACAGGCTCATGATGTAGCTCTTGACATAGGCTCATGATGTAGCTCTTGACATAGGCTCATGATGTAGCTCTTGACAAAGGCTCATGATGTAGCTCTTGACATAGGCCATGATGTAGCCTTGCAAGGCTCATGAGTAGCTCTTAGGATGATGTCTGAACAGCTCTAACTCTGCATGTTCATGATACTACAGCATGATGACATTGAACTCATGATGTAGCTTCACAGGTATGATGTATCTGATTTATGATGTAGTTGAATGTTGTGTAGTCTTGAATGATTGAGATTCACCTCTCAGACAATACAAAATGACATGATAAATACAGATAACGTTTTTTGTTGTTTGTAGTAGAGAGAGAGAGAGAGACAGAGAGAGAGAGAGAGAGAGAGAGAGAAGAGAGAGAGAACCAGTGAATGAATGTGAATTTCCCTCAGGAAAATAAGAAAATAACAAAGAATTAAGCAAGAATATTCGGATCCAAAATCCTCTTAACATCACCACTAACCTGATCTTTTGATCGAGTCTCACAGATTTTGCGCCATGGAACAGGCTGCTGCATTTTGAAAAAATTTTCTCCATTATTTTTTTTTTTTTTGCATTCCCGATGCGCAATTACATGGTGTTTAGATTTGCAATATGTCTGTCACAATGAACATTTTATTGTTATTAGTGAGGAATTTTGGATTGTGTGTGTTTGTGTGTGTCTTTGAACTTGATAGAATTCATATACATCTGTATGTATAAATACATGTATGCATGTGCAAACAAAGAAACAATAAGGAAATAAAGATGGAATAAGCAATAAAGTAAGGATGATCAAAGTTAACAGCTGCCAATAAACAACAAATGCACATTATTAACATCATTATTATTATTATTTTTATTATTATTAATGTTTTATTATTATTTTATTAATTTATTTATTTATTTATATTATGCTCAGAAAGAAAACAAGCGCCAAACCCGCATGGGTGATGCAGCACACGTAATATGGAGAGTGGCAGGGGCACACTTCCGCCCCTGGTGACACCCTGCCAGTCTCCAATTCCAATGCAAATGACTTTTTAATCCCTATCAGAGATTTAAACCTCTTGATTGTACTTTGAATAACAGGGATTTCAAAATTTGTTCTCCCTCGGTATTTACAGCACGTTGTAGCCCATGCGCACGTCCGCATGCGCACAAGGATGCACGTCGGCACGCGCGCGCGCACACGTGCACGCACGTACGCAGTTCTACGCACTAGTTTATAAAATAAGAAAAAATAAGGCGAGAAAAAAAATACCGAGAATCAAGAATGACAACAAAATCATAGAATTGGAGATAAGTTTGAGAGTTGAAATAATAATATATACATATTTTTTTTTACAAATAAATCTGTAAAATAGATACAGAAATAGAATACAAGAAGATGGAGTTTCCGCTACAACCACTTCGAAATATATATTACGTACACACACACACACACACACACACACACACACACACACACACACACACACACACACACACACACGTGCCTAGGACAAAATGGTAACTAACTAACACACACACAAGATCACAGTAAACAGGTGATATCACAATATGCGGAATAACCACTGTGAAACAATAGTAGAATTCCAAGCGCTTTCGGGATTTCTCACATTATCAAGGAACTATAAAAATAAAAGATTAAGAAGAAAGCAGATAAGGACGACTACACCTCACTACCACCTCATCAACACCTGATTTTTTATCATGATGTAGGTAGTCAGTCAGTGATCCGTGAAACACAGCTTATATTCTACCCCAAAAAAATTAATTTGTCAAATATATCTTAAAATTTTCCCAAATTTTATTAATTATAAATGAATCCAATTTGTATAACCCAAAAGCAATATTCATATTTTTCAAAAGTATTTTTTTATGAAACTTGATTCTATTATATTCCTGTCGACGATGGACTTGCTAGATACAACCTTCTCAGTAGGATGGTTCAAATCTCTCGCATGAATAAACAGCATTAGAATCTTGTCCACTTCTAATGGTATATTTATGTTGTTTTAACCTAAGTTCAAGACTTTTACCAGTTTGACCGTAATAAACTTTATCACATATTTGACAAGGAATCTTAGACACACCCTTCAGCATTTTGGGGGGATTTTTGTATCAAAATTTTTAACTGTGTCAAGATTTTTAAATACAACTTTGATATTAAAATTCTTAAGTAGAAACTTAATTGATAAATCCTTTAAAATAACTAGAAATACTATTTACAATTCAATAAGGGACAACCAACCTTATTCAACTACAAATATGGTGGTTCTCCCTTACCATGAAAACTTGGTTGATATGCCTTCTCTACTTAAGATTTTAACATCAAAGTTGCATTTAAAAATCATGACACAGTTAAAAACTTTTGATAAAAAAAATCCCCCCTAATGTGTTGATTGCAACACGAAAGGCCTAGAGCTATCATTCTACTCCCCCCGTGTTTTTTTCCATATATATATATATATATATATATATATATATATATATATATATATATATATATATATATATTTCCAGGTGATAACAAACTAATGAGGATTATAAAGACAGAAGAGGACTATATTATACAGGAAGACCTAAAGAAACTGCACAAATAATCCAAGTAGATAATGGAACTGAGCGCCAGGAAATGCATGGTTAAGAGGATGAGATGATGAGGTAGGAAGCCAGGGCAAGAGTAAGATATGAGAGGAAGGCAACTCATAGAATCATCGAGAGTAAACGCTGGGAAGTTAAAGATAATATTAAAACCTCTCTCTCTCTCTCTCTCTCTCTCTCTCTCTCTCTCTCTCTCTCTCTCTCTCTCTCTCTCTCTCACTCTCCTGAAGCGCACATAAAATAACATGGGCCGTATATGACGTGATGGCAAATATCAGAATAACATTAAGGAATGTGAATATTAATATCAGTGCACAGGACGAGCGAGAAGACCAACAGTGGAGCAGTAACGTGGTAGCCTCATCAAACATACAAGGAAAATTGAGCAAGTTCGGAGGATTGCTACGAGGCTGCTGCCAGAGTAGCAAGAGCCGAGGTGTCAAGAAACGATATAAAATAAGAGTGATCCTTAGAACACCGGAAAACTACAGGAAACAGGATGCTTGGAAATGTAAACAATGTGATAGAGAATATTTGAGATGGGAGAGAAAGGAACCAGGGTTATAACTAGAAACTAAAGTTCACTGGGGCAAAATAAGTGTAAAAAAGAATTCCTGCAAAGGGGAGACCAAGAGCCCAGCACTTCTCTCTCTTTCGGTCTCTCTCTCACTCTCGACGTCTCTGCTATAAATGTTTGAACTCCACTTGGTTTATTTTGCTTTCTGTGTGTGTTTACCCTGGCTACTCTCCATCATGATCCTCTGTTGTGTGAGGATGGCCCTCCCAAGAAGTTGCTTAATTGTTTATCTGTTTGCTTGCTTGCTTGCTTCTTTTAATGCATGTTTGCATTCTTGTTTGGGTGCTTGCTAAATTGCTTGTTTGCTTGTTTTCTTACTTTTTTTTTTTCGTTTGCCTGCTTCTTCGTTTGATGCAAGAGGGAGGGTTCTTCGGCATTTGTTTTCCTCTATGGGTGAATTTGCCTTTTTTGTTTTTAATGGTGTCCTCAGATTTAGATTTGGCCACCAAAGCGGCTAAGTTTATTGGGCATCTCACATCCATCCTGTGGACGGTCGCACAAGAGCATGTGAATACAGACAAGAGCTAAGGGTTATTCCTTAATATAAATAAAGCGGGTATAATAGAGCATTTGAAAACCAATAATTTTATGTTAACAATCAAATTGCTCTGCAGTCCAGTACATGTATAAGACAAGATATGCGGTTTATCGTATTTTATTATGAAGACGTTTCACACACCAGGGATTTTATCACTTCTTTTTATTCTTAATCAGAACTGATAAAAAGTCGCTGTAGTGAAAACGTCATCTCAAATTAGACTTTGCCGCCCAAGCGGTTAGTTTATTGTGCATCCCATTTTCATCCTGTTAACAGCAGGCAAGAGTATATAGGTACACAAAAGGCCTCGGAACTAGGTTTTATCTATTGCAAGCAAATTTAGAATATTTGCTTAATAAGTCTGCCATCTTATATTCCTTGACATATCAAGTTATTATACTGTCTATCTTTATATTTCCCAATGAATGGACGATTAAGAAGTATAGTGTGTCTACTAGCATAGTTATCTGTATGATTCCATTGATATACAATAAACTTTTCGGCTTCCTAAACTATTAATACAAAGATATACATTCTGTCGTCGCGAGGAGGAAGAGGGGATGTGATTCTTGCCGCGTCAAGATTTTGTTGACTGTCGTTTCCACAAGGCTTGAAGGGATTTTGCCGTGACAGTATCTGTCGTTCCACCAATGTTTGAAGAGTGAGGGATCTAGTTGTACCCACGAGAGGACTGGGTCTTGCTGGGAAGGTCTGAAGAGTGAGTGAGGGATCTAGTTGTACCCACGAGAGGACTGGGTCTTGCTGGGAAGGTCTGAAGAGTGAGTGAGGGATCTAGTTGTACTCACGAGAGGACTGGGTCTTGCTGGGAAGGTCTGAAGAGTGAGTGAGGGATCTAGTTGTACCCACGAGAGGACTGGGTCTTGCTGGGAAGGTCTGAAGAGTGAGTGAGGGATCTAGTTGTACCCACGAGAGGACTGGGTCATTCACAGGAGAAAGTTTCTGCTTGTTGACTTATGGAAAATTATTAAAAGCTCTCGAACGGAATCATTAACAAGTTTACTTAATAAAACTCAAAACAGACATCATGAACACTGTGTAACTGTTGGCGTTCACTGATCCGACAATTGGATTCACTGCATGTTGTTGGTCTTTTACGTTGAATTTATTGAAAGAATGTTGCTTGACTTTAAATGCCTATTTGTTGCACAGGAATGAGAATAAATTAAATTCCAATCGCTTTGGGGATTTCTCAGTCACATTCTCAAGGAAGTGTTTAACGTCTACATTGTCTTGCAGATATGTGATGCAGCTTGCAGGAGTTCTGCACTCTCACGAGTCTAAAAATAAAGTATTTTTGTATCACGCGATTCAGCAACCGATTACAAATTTTTTTTTGTTCATCGCTCCCCTTTTTAAAGCTTCGGAACGAAATATACTCATTCAGGGGCCTCGGATTAACTGATTAATTGGGCATAAAGCCTATCGACTACTCAAAGGGTCATTAAGACTTCGCGTCACATGTTAACCACCAGACAAGAATACTTTAATCCCTAAAATAGGGATTAAAGGAAACTCTCAAAGCAACTCACCTCTCGGTGTATGTATTCTTGCGGTTTCTGGGGTAAGCTGTCTAACGTAATATACATATTTAGCGGCCTGGGGGAGTGGGGCGGTGTAAGCTAAGCCACAAGCTAAGAACAAGCTTTATCTGACAGCTTTGAGCGTCTTCATAACTAAAACACAGTCATCATCATCTGTTGATCTTCCATGACGTAAGTAAAAACGATGCCTAGACCTTAGGCCTAGAGGACGAGATGAAACAGGATGAGAAGGAAGAGAGCGAGAAGGAAAAGGGCAGGAGAGAAGACGAGAGGGAGGAGGATGAGAGTGAGGAAGAGGATGGGAGAGAGGATAACAAAAGAGAACAAGACGGGAAAGAAGAGGTCGGGAGGTATTAAAGAAGAGAAGAGGAGAAGGACGACAGGTAGAAGGAAACAATAGAAGAAGAAAGAACAGACAAAAGGAGAAGAGGAGAAAGACAGGAACGATAAAGAAAGAAGCAAGATATATATATATATATATATATATATATATATATATATAAAAAGTGTTAGAAGCGTGTTGTGGTGACGGACAGGCAGTTAGCCAAGTGTCAGTGAGTGTGTGATGCCTGGACGTCAGTGCCACCAGCTGATGAGTGTGTTTGACAAGCTTGTCGTTACTCCACTACGTCGCTGACACGCCCCCTTGTCAGCCTGGGACGCCCCTTTATCAGTCTGGGACGCCCCCTTTGTCAGGCTGGGATGCCCACTTGTCAGGCTGAGACGCAGCTTTGTCAGGCTGGGACACCCCCTTGTCAGCCTGGAATGCCCACTTGTCAGGCTGAGACGCTAACTTGTCAGCCTGGGACGCCCACTAGTCAGGCTGGGACGCCCACTTGTCAAGCTGAGACACCCACTACTCAGACTGAGACGCCCACTTGTCAGGCTGGGACGCCCACTTATTGGGTATGCGGGTCATGGGGTGATCCTCAGGTAAAGGTAGCCGGAGTCCCTTCTTAGACCTGGGGGCTGAAATGGCTTTTGTTGGACCAGGGGGAACAACAGGTTCCCCTTGATTAGAACTGAGTTGCAGGGGAATGTTCCTTGCTGAAACTGGGCAGCACGCGTTGCCCCTTGCTGGTCTTAAGGGGCAGGGGATGCCCCCTTTATTAGCATGTAAGGAAAGGGTTCCACTGGGAGGAGGGGAGCAGGCAGCTCAGTGGGTTAGAGAAGCTTTAAAAGTTTAGATAATACACGTACATGTGCCTGGAAGGGGGGTAATGCTGGTGATGGTGGTGATAGTGAAGATAGAAGTGGTGGTGGTTTAGGCAGCAGAGGTGGTAGCAGTGGTGGCAGCAATGGCAGCAGTGGTGGTAGCAGTGGTGGCAGCAGTTGTGACAGCATTGGTGGCGGCAGTGGTGGCAGCAGTGGTGGAGGCAGTGGTGGCAGTAGTGGTGGCGGCAGTGGTGGCAGTAGTATTGTTGGCAGTAATGGCAGCAGTGGTGGTGGCAGCAGTGGTGGCAGCAGTAATGGCGGCAGTGGTGGCAGCAGTGGTGGCAGTAGTGGTGTTGACAGTGGTGGCAGCAGTGGTGGCAGCAGTGGTGGCAGCAGTGGTGGTATAAGTGGTGGCAGCAGTAGTGGCGGCAGTGGTGGTAGCAGTGGTGGAGGCAGTGGTGGCAGCAGTGGTGGCAGTAGTATTGTTGGCAGTAATGGCAGCAGTGGTGGGAGCAGTGGTGGCAGCAGTGGTGGTAGCAGTGGTGGCAGCAGTGGTGGCAGCAGTGGTGGTAGAAGTGGTGGCAGCAGTGGTGGCGGCAGTGGTGGCAGTATTGTTGGCAGTAATGACAGCAGTGGTGGCAGCAGTGGTGGTGGCAGCAGTGGTGGTAGAAGTGATGGCAGCAGTGGTGGCAGCAGTGGTGGTGGCAGTAGTGGTGGTGGCAGTGGTGGCAGCAGTGGTGGCAGTAGGTGGTGGCGCAGTGGTGGAGAGTGATGGCAGCAGTGGTGGCAGCAGTGGTGGTGGCAGCAGTGGTGGTAGAAGTGATGGCAGCAGTGGTGGCAGCAGTGGTGGTGGCAGTAGTGGTGGTAGAAGTGATGGCAGCAGTGGTGGCAGCAGTGGTGGTGGCAGCAGTGGTGGAGAAGTGGATGGCAGCAGTGGTGGCAGCAGTGGTGGCAGCAGTGGTGGAGCAGTGGTGGAGAGTGGTGGCAGCAGTGGTGAGTGGTGGCAGTATGGTGTTGGCAGTGGTGGCAGCAGTGGTGGCAGTAGTGGTGTTGGCAGCAGTGGTGGTGCAGCAGTGGTGGCAGCAGTGGTGGTGGCAGCAGTGGTGGCAGCAGTGGTGTTGGCAGTGGTGGTTTTGTCACACTCGGTGGTTATTTTTACTCACTGTTATTGCCGGGGTTATCGCGTTCTCCCACTTTTTAGGATTCCCTGGTCGCCACTAACTGTTTTTCACCGTCTCTTCCTCATCCCCTTTCCTCCTCGTGCTCCTCCTCCTCCTCCTCCTCCTCCTCCTCCTCCTCTTCTTGTTTTTTCTTCTTCTTTTTCTTCTCGTCCTCATCATTTCTATAACTTGCGTCTTGTAATCAAAAATATCAAAAGAGAATTCAAGAATATTTCTGAGTGCCCAAGGAATCCATATATGATGGAGAGTAGAGCGATAGCTCTAGGCCTTTCGTGTTGCAATCAACACATCATCAGGAGCTTGCAAAGTTGATTGCAACACGATTCTGTCTTTTTGGCACTTAACCAGATAATGATAAAACTAAATATAATATACATAAAACTCAGTCTAATAGTCAATGTCTTGATCACCATGCGCTTGATTATTCACTTACTGAGGAATACAGCAATGGTACAGTAGCCTGTATTTGTCAAGGTATGTTATTACTGAAAATACTATACCAGAAATTGTGAGCAAGAGATAAGTTTTATATTTTGTAAGTTATTCATAACCATATTTACTAATGTTGCTTCATTTATGGCCCATTTATTTCCCATTAGAAGAGTTTTTGAGATGGATTACGAATAAGTTGCATTAAGCTTAGGAATACAAAAGGTGTAGGAGACGCCCATGAAAAAAATAGGAGGGGTATATAGGAGGTTTTGAGAGAGAACAATTTGAACATCCAGTAAGTTTATGTGAGCGCGTCAGGTTTGGAATGAGTGGAGACAAATGGTCTGGGGGCGTTTACCGGAGTGTGAGCAAGGTAATGTCTAAAACAAAGTGAGTTTCAAAGAAATTGGTTACTGTATTTGAGTTTAGGAAGTGAGAATTACAGTGCCTGCTTTATTCGATTACGTGTCTGCCCCTTGTGGAAAGACACCTAGGACGCAAGTGAAAGCAAATTTGTTATCTGTAGTCACCCCAACTGTGTGTGAACCTTTCGATGTGCTAAAATAAGAAAGGTCTCATTCCAGATGTAATAAGATGTAATAAGACTCAAAATCTATTTATACGCACTACAACGCTTGGCTCGAAATGACTTACTACCGACAGTGATGCAGAAAATACATAGACAACGTTTTGCTCTGTGTAGAGCTTTATCAAGCTTCCAGCGAAACGTTGTCCCAATAAAATGTGCAATGGCTGTCCATTTCTTCGCCACAACGTAAACTTTAAAAGTGCGCACGTATTATGTTGCATATAAAATGGTCTTGTGTTGCGAGTGTTGTGTTGTGTGTCAGCGCGCACCGAATAATCCCACTCTTTTGTTTTTATTTGTCTTAGTCTGATAATGTTTCTCGAGGGATGGCTGCCAGCCAGACCGACAGCTGGTTCAACCTGCCCTCGCAGCTGGTGCCAAGGATGAGAGAGAGGAAGAAAAGGAAGAAAATGAGAGAGGGAGGGAGGAAATGAGAGAGGAATTAAAATAGAACAGAGTTTCAAGGAAAATAGGATGAATTAAGAAAGAAGTAAGCGGAATGAAGAAGATGAGGAAAAGAAGGATGGAAGAAGAGGAAAAATTGAGAATGGGAGTAGATATTTCTTAACTGCGTTTGGGCCTGACACGATATTCTCGTGTAAGAGAGATAGGAAAGAAGCAAGGGGGAGAATATGATAACAAGAGTGAAGTTGAGATAGCAGTTTTATCCATCCTGTGGATGGTGGCGGCTAGTTTATGGCGCACCCCAATATCCATCCTGTGGATGTTTGTGGCTAGATCACTGTGCTATTCTTGTGTTTTTTAAATGTCCTCTGTAATAAGACTGAGTGAAAACAAGCTACAAAAGAGAGAACCAGAGATTAGAAGATGAAGAAATATAATTATAAGAAACGAGAGACGCACCATAATATATATATATATATATATATATATATATATATATATATATATATATATATATATATATATATATATATATATATATATAAAAAGAAACCTGAAAATGAAAAATACTCTCCCTGAAGTTCCCTTTTGTGGGGAAAAGTATATATGGAGAGTGAATCTTCCATCTCCTATCTCTGTCGTCCTTTGAGTTGACTCACACAAATACCCCTTCTCTCTCTCTCTCTCTTCTCTCTCTCTCTCTCTCTCTCTCTCTCTCTCTCTCTCTCGTAGAGACTAGTCTACGGTCTTTTTTCCCGTTAATAATATAAACCAAATTACGTATAATCTACTTACGAGCTATTTGATAATTAAGGTATCGTGTGGTTGTGTAATAAATGGCATAAATTAATTATCTGCCTTTGAAGACAATAAAAATAAAGGTAATCTAATGAGGTCACCAGCCATTTTGATCATTTGTTAATGAAATATATAATATACTGAATAATTGGTTAATTAACCGAACAAAAGGTGTAATATAATTAACGATGAGAGGGCCGATGTTAATTACTTAATGTTTTAGGTAAAGTAGTTATCTGTTAACTTGCCACACTGATAATCTCCTAATTGTTGAAACTGATCATTTAACTGCTCGTCAATTATTAGATTAGACTTTTTTTTGGTCACGTTTGATGAGTAGCTGGGTGGGAAATTATTATTATTATTATTATTATTATTATTATTATTTATTTATAATATTATCATTGTTATAATTATTATTATTATTATTATTATTATTATTGTTGTTGCTGTAACTCACGAACACACACACACACGACGTAGTGTAGGCAGGTTCCATACATAGCTTTAAGAAGAGGTATGATAAAGCTCATGACGCAGGGAGAGTGATCCAGTAGCGGCCAGTGAAGAGGCGGGGCCAGGAGCTATGACTCGACCCCTGCAACCACAACTAGGCGAGTACGTACACACACACACCGTGGCTTGAACATCGGGAAAAACATCTGAGCGACATTAGTTCACAGGAGGAAGTAAAATGTAGATCATTTTCAATTGGGGTTTCAGAAATTTTGTCTTAAGAAGTGCTTGTTGCGTAATGCCATACATTGGTTCACAGGATTACGTAAAAATGCAGATCCTTTTTTTAAAAAGAGTTTGAGATGTTTTTGTCTCAAGAAATGTTTGGTGAGTGTGCCGACTGTGTTTTAAACATCGTAAATGATTGAAACATTTATGTTATGTTGACGTTTCGCATTTCATTGAAATATATAATCCAGATGTACTCCTGTTTATATATTTCTGCGAAGTCTAGGTTGTAGGACTTTTCTGTATATATATAAATAAATATATATATATATATATATATATATATATATATATATATATATATATATATATATTATATATTTATTTATTTATTTGCTGATGATACTGTGCTTATGGGAGATTCTAAAGAAAAGTTGCAAAGGTTAGTGGACGAGTTTGGGAGAGTGTGTAAAGGTAGAAAGTTAAAAGTGAACATAGATAAGAGTAAGGTGATGAGGGTATCAAACGATTTAAATAAAGAAAAATTGGATATCACATTGGAGAGAGGGATTATGGAAGAAGTAAATGTTTTCAGATATTTGGGAGTTGACGTGTCAGCGGATGGGTTTATGAAGGATGAGGTTAACCATAGAATTGATGAAGGAAAAAAGGTGAGTGGTGCATTGAGGTATCTGTGGAGACAAAAACGTTATCCATGGAGGCAAAGAAGGAATGTACGAAAGTATAGTGGTACCAACACTCTTATATGGGTGTGAAGCATGGGTTGCAAATGCTGCAGCGAGGAGGAGGCTGGAGGCAGTGGAGATGTCCTGTCTAAGGGCAATGTGTGGTGTAAATATTATGCAGAAAATTCGGAATGTGGAAATTAGGAGAAGGTGTGGAGTTACTAAAAGTATTTGTCAGAGGGCTGAAGAGGGGTTGTTGAGGTGGTTTGGTCATTTAGAGAGAATGGATCAAAGTAGAATGACTTGGAGAGCGTATAAATCTGTAGGGGAAGGAAGGCGGGGTAGGGGTCGTCCTAGAAAAGGTTGGAGGGAAGGGGTAAAGGAGGTATTGTGGGCGAGGGGCTTGGACTTCCAGCAAGCATGTGTGAGCGTGTTAGATAGGAGTGAATGGAGACGAATGGTTTTTGGGACATGACGATCTGTTGGAGTGTGAGCAGGGTAACATTTTGTGAAGGGATTCAGGGAAACCAGTTAATTGATTTAATTGGACTTGAGTCCTGGAAATGGGAAGTACAATGCCTGCATTTTAAAGGAGGGGTCTGGGATAGTGACAGCTGGGAGGGACAATTCTCAGCTGTCGTATCTGAGCTCCTCTGCAAAGACAGTGATTATGTATGAGTGTGGTGAAAGTGTTGAATGATGATGAAAGTATTTTCTTTTTGGGGATTTTCTTTCTTTTTGGGTCACCCTGCCTCGGTGGGAGACGGCCGACTTGTTGAAAAATAAAATATATATATATATATATACACACACGTTTATAATTGTAGTGTAAAGCACCCCTCTGGCAAGACAGTGATGGAGTGAATGATGATGAAAGTTTTTCTTTTTCGGGCCACCCAGCCTTGGTGGGAATCGGCCGATGTGTTAATAATATATGTCACCTTACCAGTTGGTATAGTGACATATACATTGCGTGGCCTCTTCAGGCGGGACAATGTGTCGTGGGGTCGAATCCTGGACTGCCGCAGTTTTATTAAATGATTCAAAATAACTTTTTTCGTGGTTTCATTTATTTTTCCTGCAAAAATCGCGAACAAACCATACAAGATACAAAACAAGCAATTAGGAGTTGAATGATACCTTTAGGCCTTTTGTGTTGCAACACTCAACTCATCAGGAGCTTGCAATGTTTCAGAAAAGAGGAGGTTCAAGCAAATACGATCACAAGAAGCGCCTTTGCAACATTGCAAGTTCCTAATGATGTGTTGATTGCAACACGAAAGGCCTAGAGCTATCATTCAACTCCCTCATAGTAGTTTTGCATATATATATGGCAAGATGATGATTGAATGAATGACGGTGAATGTGTTTCTTCTTTTTAGGGGGAGAGCTACCCTACATCGGTGAGAGAGAGCCGGTGTGTTTACAAAATAGTCATTCTTCCACTGTGTTTGAGGAGCTGGAACTGAATGTATTCTGCTGTGCTAGGAGCAGGGCAGAGCAGGGCAAGGCAGGGCAAGGCAGAGCAGAGCAGGGCAAGGCAGGGCAAGGCAGAGCAGAGCAGGGCAGGGTTGAGCACGACTGGGTAGGGCTGTTGAGCTCATCAGCTGGTGCCTGGAGTCTGTCCACGGTCGCTAACCCCTGGTGTCGTCTCCGCCACAGTCGCTGCAGCCGCAGCCGACACCATGATCAGCCCAGCACAGTCATTCTTCCTGACACTGTCGTTCAGAGTCACTCTTTTTGACACTGTCGTTCACACAGTCACTATCCACCACATTGTCGTTCACACACAGCAACTCTCCACGACACTGTCGTTCACACACACCAACTCTCCACGACACTGTCGTTCTCCCTGTCACCTTTGTAACGTTCCACAAAGGTTACACTAATTAAAAGCAGTTAAGAGTAATTAGCGATAATGAAGTTATTTTTTGTGAACTATTACAACTGTTAATGATAACTGAGTGTAGCTCTGGGACCGGTGTACACATGTTAGTACACATGTTAGTACACATTTGAGTACACATGTTAGTACACATTTGAGTACACATGTGAGCACACATGTGAATCCATTTAACACACATGTAAGTACACCTGTTGAAAGGGTAATTAGAACACGTGTGAGTACACATGTAAGTATACTTGAGTACACATGTTGGTATACTTGAGTATACACGAATACACTTCACATATAAATGCACTTAAGTACACGTATAACTACACAGGATTGCAGTGGTGAATGTATTATTATTATTATATTGGGAATCACTAAGCCAGAACGGGTCATACTGTGCCTGTAGAATGAGAGGTAATCAAGTTTGATCAGAGGAAGATGAGAATATCTCATCTGAAGCACAGGTATGATGCCTGAGCTTCAGAGTCTTGAAGACTCAGGTGCTCTTCACCAACTCCAAGGCTGGGGGACTGATTACCTCGTCTTTTGTATATAGTTCTACTGTCTTCATATTATGTCCTTGTATTGATAAGCCACTAACTGGTGACGCGTCTACAAATAAAGATGTTGCACATGTGTCTAATTGTCCATCTTGTGTCTATCTTAAACTATTCTTTTTTAAAAGAAAAAGGTGGTAGATATGTTTAAAATGTCATACTGCTGAGAGCAGCGAATAAAAGGCAGAGTAAACAGTTCTCCAATTAACTTGTTTACTCTAAAATCATTTTTTGTTTACCCTCTTCTAGTGACTTTTGTTTTCTGAACATTCAGTGTTGCGTCCGGGAACATTACTGCCTCATCCATACCTGGAGTATACCTGGAGGGTGTTCCGGGGGTCAACACCCCCGCGGCCCGGTCCACGACCATTTAGGATATTCATCGCAATCTCCTTATGTGTATGTTTTCATCGTTCTTCAACATTTCTCGTGATTCATTAATGTTTTATTGTACTTTTCAATGATTTGTTATGGTTTCTGCATTGTTATGTCGTGTTCAGGAAATGAATCCTGGTGATGGTGATTAATTTTTCTCAGAAGCGTTGATATGAACTTCAGTAAATGTCCTGGGAAGATCCGACGTCTTTCCCGCATTTTATGAATTTTACTGAAGAGGCAAGGAGGTACGGAAGCAGCAGGAACACAAGTATCAGCAGCAACAACAGCAGTAACGACAGAGGTAACAACAGAATCAGTAGCAACACCGTGTTAAGAGGAGCAGCAGCAGCAACAACAACCAAATTAATAGCAACAGAGATAATAACAACAGAAGTAGAAACAACAACAGAAACAGCAAGAGAATCCGTACCACCAGAATGAGTAACAACAGAATTAACAGCAGACGCCTTGTCCCTGACACGCCAGCTTAAGTCATTCTTCACGTGTGGCACAAGACAATATTCTTCACGTGTGGCACAAGATAACATTCTTCACGTGTGGCACAAGATAATTCTTCGTGTGGCACAAGATAACATTCTTCACGTGTGGCACAAGATAACATTCTTCACGTGTGGCACAAGACAACATTCTTCACATGTGGCACAAGGCAACATTCTTCACGTGTGACACAAGATAACATTCTCCACTTGAGGCACAAGATAACATTCTTCACGTATAGGAGAGGGCAACATGCTTCACATGACTCAGCACTCCCCTCCACACAACAAGAGTCATTCCGATGTCTCGCACGAGACGATGAGGAAGTAACCAAGACCGCTCTTAGAGAGAGAGAGAGAGAGAGAGAGAGAGAGAGAGAGAGAGAGACTAAAAAAAACAGCTAAAATAAGAAATAAATACAGACGGAGAGTCGGTTGAAGATTATTAGGAAAGATAACTGAGGGAAGGTACAAAATGTGATATGAGATTTAATCTTTAATGGAAGAATGATGTTGTGACGGGTGTCTTCAGTGTGTGTGTGTGTGAAGCGCCACTCAGCGCCCCGTCAGCTGCACTGCCTCTTCAAGATATTATCTCAGGAATGTATAGCTAGTGAAACACACACACACACACATAAACATACACATATACAACAGGCCTAGTGTCTAATCGACATGTGCCTAGGACAAAATGGTAACTAACACACACACACCCACAGAAAACATGGCTTGTGTCTATCGACAAGTGCCACTGATAACTAGTTACTAATACACCAATATACAAATGCACGCATGCATGTATTCTCTCTCTCTCTCTCTCTCTCTCTCTCTCTCTCTCTCTCTCTCTCTCTCCCTCGTGATGTAACCCTTGTTCCCAAACAGCTGTTTCCGTCACCCTTCATCCCCCGAGCACACACACACACACCTGTGTTCTCTCCCCCTCCCACACACAGGTGTTGGTTGCTACCTGTCCACCTGCCTGTTGTTCCTGACTTGCGTGCTGCTGCTGCTGCTGTAGTTAGTATTCTTTGTGCTGTTGCTGGTGTTTGTGCTGCGCATCAGGGATTACCATCACACGTGCTACTGTAGTTAGTGTTGTCTGCCTGTTTTTGTTGACTCCGGTCTCAGACCAGGGGAGACTCGAGGAGTGTTGTCTGCCTGTTGTTGTTGACTCCGGTCTCAGACCAGGTGAGACTCGAGAATCATCAGTAAAGAGCTTGTTGCAGCGTTTGGTCTGCTGTGAACTAGGGGTCAGCAAACATTACGCCTAATAATTAGTGTTGCAGTGGCAGTTGTCGTAAATTGTTGTGGATATTGTTGTTGCGGTGGTGGTGAAGAACAGCTTAATGGAACTGTAATGGTATTGAACATCGGCCTAATGGTGTTTTGGTAGTGGTAGTGGACACTGAACTAAGTGGAAGAGGGATGTTGTGATAGTTAACGCTGGTCTAATAGTGGTGATAGTGGGCATCTGACCTAGGGAGGGGGATTGTTGTGGCGATAGATCTGCAGCGGGTGAAACACAGCGCACGTTTCACCCTCCACAGTGAGTTATGTTGAACAAAAGCTGTTCTGATTTGTGATAGGAGGCGGCGGGCGCACTGTTGCAGAGATCAACATTGAGGTTCATCTCAGTTGTTTTATCTTCTCTGCTGATGACGCTCAGGACACAGCTATTATCTGCATATCGTCTCTTAGTGCCTCACATGTGTCCTGTATCATCAAGTCTCTCGTGTGTCCTGCATCATCTGTTGCTCGTGTCCTGCATCACCCAGTGTCTGCGTGTCCTGCATCACCCAGTGTCTGGCGTGTCCTGCATCACCCAGTGTCTGGCGTGTCCTGCATCACCCAGTGTCTGGCGTGTCCTGCATCACCCAGTGTCTGGCGTGTCCTGCATCACCCAGTGTCTGGCGTGTCCTGCATCACCCAGTGTCTGGCGTGTCCTGCATCACCCAGTGTCTGGCGTGTCCTGCATCACCCAGTGTCTGGCGTGTCCTGCATCACCCAGTGTCTGGCGTGTCCTGCATCACCCAGTGTCTGGCGTGTCCTGCATCACCCAGTGTCTGGCGTGTCCTGCATCACCCAGTGTCTGGCGTGTCCTGCATCACCCAGTGTCTGGCGTGTCCTGCATCACCCAGTGTCTGGCGTGTCCTGCATCACCCAGTGTCTGGCGTGTCCTGCATCACCCAGTGTCTGGCGTGTCCTGCATCACCCAGTGTCTGGCGTGTCCTGCATCACCCAGTGTCTGGCGTGTCCTGCATCACCCAGTGTCTGGCGTGTCCTGCATCACCCAGTGTCTGGCGTGTCCTGCATCACCCAGTGTCTGGCGTGTCCTGCATCACCCAGTGTCTGGCGTGTCCTGCATCACCCAGTGTCTGGCGTGTCCTGCATCACCCAGTGTCTGGCGTGTCCTGCATCACCCAGTGTCTGGCGTGTCCTGCATCACCCAGTGTCTGGCGTGTCCTGCATCACCCAGTGTCTGGCGTGTCCTGCATCACCCAGTGTCTGGCGTGTCCTGCATCACCCAGTGTCTGGCGTGTCCTGCATCACCCAGTGTCTGGCGTGTCCTGCATCACCCAGTGTCTGGCGTGTCCTGCATCACCCAGTGTCTGGCGTGTCCTGCATCACCCAGTGTCTGGTGTGTCCTACCATCACCCAGTGTCTGGTGTGTCCTACCATCACCCAGTGTCTGGTGTGTCCTACCATCACCCAGTGTCTGGTGTGTCCTACCATCACCCAGTGTCTGGTGTGTCCTACCATCACCCAGTGTCTGGTGTGTCCTACCATCACCCAGTGTCTGGTGTGTCCTACCATCACCCAGTGTCTGGTGTGTCCTACCATCACCCAGTGTCTGGTGTGTCCTGCATCACCCAGTGTATGTGACGAAACGTTTGTTATGGTAAGAAAGGTGGAAATATTAGATTGAAAGTTTTTGTCCGGGATTCGTTTAGGTTACCCTCCTGTGTGTCAGGTTGGTGGAGCAACTGCAGGTAATTAAAGACAATGTAACGTGCGTGGAGAATACAATAAACGCAATCTCCATCAAGATTAGAAGCGTACAGAACTAATACCAATGACATGTTTGAACGGCGTTATGAACGTTGTAGATAAGGTGGGTAGCATTTTACAAAAAAAACAACAACAGTATTTTGTGTAATTATTAATGGTAATAAATAAAGATAGCGATACTTATAGACAAAAAAATATATATATAATGCACTTACCGTAGTAGTGAAGGTAGCGGTACCTGCTGAAACAGCCGTTAATGTAAATATTGTTAGTGGAGTGTTAATTGTTTGGGTGGATATTCCGTCGTGTCACCGTGACGGTGTATTGACTGACGCGTCTGTTTCCATGAGGCCTAGCATCAAGGCCTAGGCATGAATACTTATAAGCCTTGCAATTTCACTTATGTTATAAAACAATAAATAAATTTGTATGCAAAATATAGGCTGTTTAGTTTCATCTAGAAGATGTAAGACAGTTAATGTTGGACAGTTAATGTTGGACAGTTAATGTTGGACAGTTAATGTTGGACAGTTAATGTTGGACAGTTAATGTTGGACAGTTAATGTTGGACAGTTAATGTTGGACAGTTAATGTTGGACAGTTAATGTTGGACAGTTAATGTTGGACAGTTAATGTTGGACAGTTAATGTTGGACAGTTAATGTTGGACAGTTAATGTTGGACAGTTAATGTTGGACAGTTAATGTTGGACAGTTAATGTTGGACAGTTAATGTTGGACAGTTAATGTTGGACAGTTAATGTTGGACAGTTAATGTTGGACAGTTAATGTTGGACAGTTAATGTTGGACAGTTAATGTTGGACAGTTAATAGTCTGACCTCCGGTGTTCTTGGTACGTAGCATTTGTTACGTTGTAGTGTGATTCACCATTTCCTACGGATTCACTTGACAGGACTCATGCGGTACCTTCGTGCAGTACCTCCGTGCAGTAACTCCGTTCAGTACCTCCGTTCAGTACCTCGTTCAGTACCTCCGTGCGGTAACTCCGTGCGGTAACTCCGTGCAGTACCTCCGTGCGGTAACTTCGTGCAGTACCTCCATGCAGTACCTCCGTGCGGTACCTCCGTTCAGTACCTCCGTGCGGTACCTCCGTTCAGTACCTCCGTGCAGTACCTCCGTGCAGTACCTCCATGCAGTACCTCCGTGCAGTACCTCCGTGCAGTACCTCCGTGCAGTACCTCCATGCAGTACCTCCGTGCGGTAACTCCGTGCAGTACCTCCATGCAGTACCTCCGTGCGGTAACTCCGTGCAGTACCTCCGTGCGGTACCTCCATGCAGTACCTCCGTGCAGTACCTCCATGCAGTACCTCCGTGCAGTACCTCCGTGCAGTACCTCCATGCAGTACCTCCGTGCAGTACCTCCGTGCAGTACCTCCGTGCAGTACCTCCGTGCAGTACCTCCGTGCAGTACCTCCGTGCAGTACCTCCGTGCAGTACCTCCGGATTTATCCAGGAGGAAGTCAGATAACACAGGTTAGACGTTTCTTGTACACCCACCAAGAACAACCTATGGTTTAAAGCTGCACAAAATACCATACAGAGAGCCGCCATGTTTTGTGAAAATAAAGCTATTTTGGTTGTAACATTTAGGCGTGTTTCCTAACCATGTTTTGCGTGGGGACCTTTCAACAGGTTTCTTAATTATTTAGTTCCTTTTGAGAAGAGACGATATGGTCGTTCATCCACAGAGAACGACTCAAGAGAGGAAGTTGGTCGTCGCAATGTCAGGGTGGGAGGGAGTCGTGGCAGAGTGACGGAGTTAGGTGCAGGTACACATAAGTGCAATTATCATGTATTAACATATTTGTAAATTATCTAAGATAGCCCAAAAAAAAAAGTCAGTGATTTATTTCCACTGCGGTCCTTGTATTTCATTAGAGTTTTGCTGACACGACATATTTAACCAGAAGGTATGGTTAAGCTATCCACTTACGGCTCAGTTTAGGCTGCATATTACATCAACGACCTAAAAAAAATTAGTTAACGTTAGTAAATGAGATTCAATTTCTTCATATTCCTCCTTTCCTGCCCCTTAGTTCATCCTCTTCCCCTCCCCTTAGTTCATCCTCTTCCCCTGCCCCTTAGTTCATCCTCTTCCCCTGCCCCTTAGTTCATCCTCTTCCCCTGCCCCTTAGTTCATCCTCTTCCCCTGCCCCTTAGTTCATCCTCTTCCCCTCCCCTTTAGTTCATCCTCTTCCCCTGCCCCTTAGTTCATCCTCTTCCCCTTCCCTTTAGTTCATCCTCTCCCCCTGCCCCTTAGTTCATCTTCCCTTACCTCCCCTTCCCTCCCAACAGCCCCTCCCTCCCTCCCTCCCTCCCTCCCTCCCTCCCTCCCCTCATCCCTTCCTCTTCCTTCAATCCCCCTACCTCTCCTCTCCCTCATACTCTCCCCTCAGCACAAAGTTAAGTATGGCGTCGTTAATTGAAGTTACAATCAATATCTGAACAAATTAACTTGTCCGGGGTCCTCTTGCAATGTGCATGAGCCACTTAATTAATCTCCTTTATTTTAATGCCGTGTCGGAGCTGCAGTTACCAAGGTTCTGGTTACTGGTTACCAAGAAACCGGTTACTGGTAATCCGGTTACTAGCTCGGTATATGTACTTCGGATGCAACTGTTTGCTTGGACATCTAAAACTAATGTTTTTGTTAAGTTGATTTGTTGGTTATTCGTGACGTCTTCGAGAGTGACCTCTCTGGTCAGCTTAGGAAACTCTGGTCACCTTAAGAGAGACTTGTCAGCTCAGGAGAGACTAGTCAGCTTTGGAAACTCTTACCAGCTTAGGAGACTTGACACCTTAGGAGACTAGTCAGCTTAGCAGAGGCGTACCAGCTTATAGCAAGATCTGCAACCATTGCATCACCTCTCTTAGGAAACTCCTGCCAGCTTATTGCAAGAGCAACAAACGTTTATTGCAAGCCTTCGGTTATCAATGGTTGTCAAGCTGAGACAGATTCCCTCTCCAAAGTTACTTCAAGTGCGTCAGATGTTTGAAAAATTTGTGATTTTCGAGGTTTTAAGAACAGCGGGAAAGCTGAGGCCTTGTGTAGAGCATCCCAGGCTCCAGCTCTTTTATTGATCTAGCTTTTATTGACAGTTTATCTTTATTGCTGTTTTTCATTGATTTTACTTTTTTTTTTTTTGACTGATTATTCAAACGTGTTATACGTTGGGATTTATTATTATTATTATCATTATTATTTTGCTTTTATCATCAACATGATCGTCATCATTATTGTCGACATCACTTCAGTCATTATCATTGCCATTATCATCATCGTTACCATCATTACCCTTACCATCGTTATCATTAGTCTCCTTCATCATCACTACAGTTAACATTATCACTATATTATTATCACTATTATTATCACTGTTATTATCATTATTAACATTCATCATTATCGTTAACACTATCATCATCAGTTATTATCATAGCGTCATTAACATCACTGTCGTAAGCATCTCTTATCATTTTAATTGTCATTATCATCATTATCTCACTTATTATCATCATTATCACAGTATCATTATCACCATTATCACAGTATCACCACCATCATCATCGTCACCCTTCACTACTCCTTCATGTTCACCCTACAGTGAGGGTAGCAACGGGAGGTTCAACCAACACTGAACTCAAAGTTCACTGTAATCATCTTCCTTCTTCATTATTCACTCTCTTACCTCCTCCTCCTCCTCCTCCTCCTCCGACTTTGCTTTTCTACCTGTGACATGCCTGTGACCGATTTCCTGACTATCTTTACCCTCTAAGCCCCGCTTGGGCCCAGGCTCTCTGTCGTTTGCCTGTTAAGAACATAAGAAAGGAGGAACACTGCAGCAGGCCTGTTGGCCCATACTAGGTAAGTCCTTCACAATCCATCCCACTAACAGAATATTTGGTCAACCCAATTTTCAATGCTACCCAAGAAATAAGCTTTGATAATTCTGTTTACTCATGTGCAATTTTCACTCAAATCCAACACCTCTCACACATGAATTTATCCAACCTAAATTTGAAACTACCCAAGGTCCTTACTTCAATAACCCTACTAGGCAGACTGTTCCACTCATCAACTACCATATTTCCAAACCAATACTTTCCTATATCCTTTCTAAATCTAAACTTATCTAATTTGAATCCATTATTGCGGGTTCTCTCTTGGAGAGATATCCTCAAGACTTTATTTATATCCCCTTTGTTAATACCCATTTTCCACTTGTATACCTCGATCATGTCTCCCCTCATTCTACGTATTACAAGTGAATGTAATTTTAGGGTCTTCAATCTTTCTTCATACGGAAGATTTCTAATGCTATGTATTAATTTAGTCATTCTACGCTGAATGTTTTCTAACGAATTAATATCCATTCTGTAATATGGAGACCAGAACTGAGTTGCGTAATCTAGGTGAGGCCTTACTAGCGATGTATAAAGCTGTAATATAACCAGGCTGTTTGCCGTTGGCGCCCCGCTGGTGCCGGCGTTGCTAAGCAATCTGGCACTAGGATAGTGATTAGGTTTTCTCTTGACTTCCATCCCTGCTCCGGAAATATTTCAGATGTCTGGTGGTAGTTAGTGGGTTGAATAGTCTTGAAGCAGGGATGTTGAAACGGTGTTCTCTTACCGTGCCCGCGGCGCCCCTGCTGGTCACTGGGTCCACTTTGCACTTCCTCCCGAGTCTCTCACTCCTGAAGCTTGTTGTGGGTGACAAAAAT
Organism: Cherax destructor; assembly: GCA_009830355.1. Classification (NCBI taxonomy): domain Eukaryota; kingdom Metazoa; phylum Arthropoda; class Malacostraca; order Decapoda; family Parastacidae; genus Cherax; species Cherax destructor. Next base: position 88,228 of record WNWK01002759.1, read on the forward strand.
TAATCTCTTGCTTCTCCCTTTTATTTTTTACGTCTTTATGTACGTTTGTGTGTGTGTGTGTGTGTGTGTGTGTGTGTGTACATACCAAGAGAAGTGTTAAGCGTTAATAACACATTTATACGTCAGGAAAAACCTGACACACGACTGTTCATCTCATTAAATTCAGAGAGAAAAAAGTAATGCTTGGGTTTAAACCCTGTTCGACTTACCTTCCTACCCTTCCTCCATCCTCGGTTCTCCAGCCCCCACCACCAGTCCCCTCTCATCCAGCCCCCTCTCCATCCCCCCTCCTCCAATCCCTCCTTCCTTCAGAACAACAGAATTATAATTTCATACCAGAGAAGAGTGCCTCAGTCTGACCCAGCACCGCACGCAACGACAGTGATTAACTCTCTCGCTCGCTTGTACACACACAGTAGAGAAGCGGGGCCAGGAGCTATGTATCGACAACTGCAACCACAAATAGGTGAATACACACACACACACACACAGTGGAGGCAGGATCCATACATAGCTTTAAGAAGAGGTATGATAAAGCTCATGGAGCGGGTAGAGTGACCGAGTAGCGGCCAGTGAAGAGGCGGGGGCCAGGAGCTGTGAATCGACCCCTGCAACCACAACTAGGTGAGTACACACACACACACTGGGGGGTTAGGGGAGACATGATAACGACATACAAAATACTGTATGTGGATAGAGGTGGATAGAGACAGGATGTTCCAGAGAGGGGACACAGAAACAAGGGGTCACAATTGGAAGTTGAAGACTCAGATGAGTCAAAGGGATGTTAGGAAGTATTTCTTCAGCCATAGAGTAGTCAGGAAGTGGAATAGTCTAGCAAGTGATGTAGTGGAGGCAGGAACTATACATAGCTTTAGGACGAGGTATGATAAAGCTCATAGAGCAGCGATTAGTGAAGAGGCGGGGCCAGGAGCTGAGTCTCGACCCCTGCAACCACAATTAGGTGAGTACACACACGACCTCACTCATTCTCACCAGCAAATACACTGAGAGAGTGCCCAGAGTACCAGCAGCTGCTACCAGACCACTGAGAGAGTGCCCAGAGTACCAGCAGCTACTACCAGACCACTGAGAGAGTGCCCAGAGTACCAGCAGCTGCTACCAGACCACTGAGAGAGTGCCCAGAGTACCAGCAGCTACTACCAGACCACTGAGTGTGTCCATAGTACCAACAGCTGCCACCAGTCCACTGAGAGAGTGCGCTCAGGGTACCAATAGCTGTTACCAGGCCACCGAGATGGTGCCCAGAGTACCAACACCTGCTACGAGTACTGGAGATATCAGGTTTAATGAAGTACTAAACGACCTTTAACCTTATGAGTTCAATAATGATTATACTTGCCACAGTACATCAAGCTAGACCCAGCGCTTACTTTGATCTTTTGTGGTTTTAATTTGTCCACTGTATATCGTCCGTTGGGGACGATGCCAACACACGCGATAACCATAACAGCTGGAGTGAGTACCTGTTAGTCATAAATGGACTCATTTTGCACAAACTGTCTTAACCTTGAAAATCAACAATGCTGGTGGACACACAGAGCACAAGTTGTCGTTGCCTTGAAGTCAACAACACTAGCAAACGTGAGAATAATCTTTAACACGGCCCTTCAAACCATCTTCATTCTAATCTCAGGCGATGTTGAGGAGTTTCACGTGAAAGACAGTCAACAAGGGATTAGCGACAGCCTGCTTTCCCCGCAATCCTTAATGTCGAACTTCTTTTCCCTCCTAATACACAGACAGGTAAACACACACACACACATTATTATTATTATTATCATTATTATTACTATGGCTATGCAGTGCATGGAAAATTGGAAGCAGGTTGGATTCAAGGAATGGGTGGACAAGGACAGTTCCTTGCATCAAGAACCCCATACCAGCATCAAGGAACCTCCGTTGAGGAGAGAGACAGTATCACTCAGACGAAGTGGCTGAACCATCAGATGCTCCCACAGCTTGTTGGGTCTTGGCTGCTCTCTTTAAGACCACCATCAACACACAGCCTTTGATGTGCTCCCAGGGACCTCTTGTGTGACGCTAATCTCAAACAGTCAGAGAGAGGGAGGAGGCAGTGCTGAAATCCCATGGCATCTACCGCTGAGGTGGCCGGGTAGTGATGGTTCAGTGTGAGTGTGGGAGGGAGTAAGGGGTTGTATGGGCGTGTATGTGCATGTATGTCAGTGTGAGTGTGTGTCAATATGTGTGTGTATGGGTATGTGTCAATGTATGTGTGTGTCAGTGTATGTATGTGGGTGTGTGTGTGGGGGGGAAGGTGGGTTGTATGGGCGTGTATGTTATGTAGGTGTGTGTGTGTACTCACCTAGTTGTGGTTGCAGGACTCAGCTCCTGGCCCCGTGTGTGTGCGTGTGTTGTCGTTGTTGTTTGGAAGAAGATTAGACAAAAGGGGTAAATAAAATACAATATTCACAACCAAAATCGAATCCAATATAATTGAACATAAAATTTTCAACATGACAAAAAAAATGTAAAACTGACCCCCCTTTCCCTCAAAAAAACCCTCAAGATGCCAGAAATAGTTTCAAGATGACCCAAAATAATCTTAGTTTACCAAAAATATTTCAAGATAACCAAAATAGTCCAAGATGATGGAAATAGTCTTAAGATGGCCACTTCTCGTCTCTCTACCTTGAAGTGTTTGACAGGCTGCAGAAGAGGTTTAAAGCCTATCGACTGCACAAGAGTATACTTTATTCCCTAAAATAGGGAATAAAAGGCTGTACCATTTCACCACCACACAAGGATACTTTAATCCCTAAAAACTGGGAATAAAAGTAAATTCTCAGCGAATATACACTAAGAGAACTACACGTCTCAGTGTATGTATCTTGTGTAGCTGCAACGACCCTCCACACAGGTGGTCCGCCCCGGCCATTTTTCTCCTGTGAAAGTCACAGTAATATTATATGAAAAGTAACAGTTTGAAACCTGGTCAAGGAACCTTCTGTCTTTTATATATATATATATATTTTACCACTTTGACTTTTTATAGCCCTTATCCTATATTTTTTTTTAATTAATTTGACCTTTTAAAGAATCTCTGATAGTCTTAAGTACTTTAGGATTGAGCCATTTTGAAAACGTTGTGCTTTTTAGATAACTTTATCATATTTTTTTAAAGAACTTTAGGCTTTTTAAGAGTTTAGATCTTTTCCAAACTGCATTTTAAAGAAATCTTTTTTTTTTTTGTCATTTTCAGAACTTCAAACTTTTTTATAAAAACCTTAGCCTTTTTAAAAGTTTTCCTTTTTTTGAGAACCTCAGTTTTTTTTTTTTTTTTTTTTTTTTAATTTTGACGTTTTTGGAGAACTTTAACTTTTTACAGAAGTTTAGCCTTTTAAAGACTTTCGATCTTTCCTCTTTTGGAACTCAGTGCCCATGAAAATGGCCACAAGAACAATTTTGGTAAATATAGACTCTTTCTGTTGACACGAGTTTAACAAGTAAAAAAAGGAATGACCTTCAACAGGCGAGTGACCTTAGCTTTCGCCTCTGGCCTGTGACCTCACCCCCCCCCCCCAAAAAAAAAAAAATACATTCTCTACGTCAATCAACGGCGATTGAAGTTGTGATTTTTTATTTAACCACTGAGTGAACCTGATCATTTTTGATCTTTGAGTGAACCTCATCTTCAGCTTTGATCTTTCTCACCAAAAATTTGTGCTCTCCGCGAAGCACCTCCATAAAGGGGAAAAAACGAAGTAAAGAAAAATCCCCGCCTCCTCCTCTTCCTAAAGACTAAGGGAAACAAAAATTTAACGAGGCAGGAAAATTTCCCGTCGTATAAGAACGTGAAGGGAAATTCTTTACTCCTTCCCACTAGACGGGTTTTTTTTCTACCCCGTCCTCTCTTTTCCTTAAAATCATCATCTTTTTTTATTCTCCTTCCCGATCTCTTCCTTTATTTCTTATCTTTGCTCTTTTCCTGTTCCTCGCCTCCTTCCCTATTTCCTCCTTCACTTGTGTTCCTTCCTTTGCCTCTCTACCTCCCCTCTTCCTAAAGCACTACCCCATAGCTACTCCTACCTCCCAGCATCTCCCAGGGCAGCAGATATCATGCAGCGGACATTAACATAGCCGGGAGCCTCAGAGAGCCTCAGGGAGCCTCAGGGAGCTAGAGAAGCCTACACGCAAGACCAGTCAATTGGAATTATCCGCTGAATGTGCAAGATCTCCGCCGGCTGCTGGTGGTGGTGGTTGGTAGTGGTGGTGGTTGGTGGTGGTGGTAGCGATAACGGGGCGATGGTGGTGGATGAGGGGAAAGCATCGCAATGGTCTACGGTTATTCTTCGGGGAGATCTCTGGCCTTCAGGTTCCGTTAACTTCCCCTAACGAAAAGCCTCTGACTGACGGTGTCAGCATCACCCTTTTCCCTACCTCTTGCATCAGCGCTGAGGCGACCCCTCCAGCCCCAAGGTGCTCTTGGATTTTGTGTCCTCAGCAATAAGTCGGGACTCTTAGAACTGAATGTGGGAGATTTCCTCTAGGAACTGAAGGTGAAGGATTTTTTTTCCTTGGAACTGAAGGAAATGGAACTTTTTTTTTAACTGGAAGGAGAGAGAACTTTTTTCTTGGAACCAGAGTAGAAGAAAATTTCTTCTTGGAACTTAAGGTGAAGAAGACTTCTTCTTGGAACTTAAGGTGAAGAAGATTTCTTCTTGGAACATAAGGTGAAGAAGATTTCTTCTTGGAACATAAGGTGAAGAAGATTTCTTCTTGGAACATAAGGTGAAGAAGATTTCTTCTTGGAACATAAGGTGAAGAAGATTTCTTCTTGGAACTTAAGGTGAAGAAGATTTCTTCTTGGAACTTAAGGTGAAGAAGATTTCTTCTTGGAACTTAAGGTGAAGAAGATTTCTTCTTGGAACTTAAGGTGAAGAAGATTTCTTCTTGGAACTTAAGGTGAAGAAGATTTCTTCTTGGAACTTAAGGTGAAGAAGATTTCTTCTTGGAAACGAAGGTAAAGAAGATTTATTCTTGGAACGGAAACTAAAGATTTCTTCTTGGATTCTAAGGAGAAGTTGCTCTCTTTTAGCAACTGAATGTGAGGGAACTTTAAAAAAGCACTTTCTTCCGTACAGTTAAGCTTCAAGCATACCAAGTTATGTTTTGTAGTCATTAAGTCATTTCTTGATAGAGGAATTTTAAGTCTGGACGTGTAAAGGTCCCTGGCACTCAAACATGTTGAACTTGGCACTCTAAACCTGGCACTCAAGCATATTGTATTTGGCACTCTCATCTTGATACAAGAACATGTTGTGCTTGACACTCGCAACCTGGCGCTCAAGCATGTTGCACTTGGTGCTCAAAATCTGGCACTCAAGCATGTTATACTTGGCACTCACAATCTGGCACAACCTGGTTAGAGGAGACGACTTGGGAATGTGTCTTGAACCAGCGTTATTATTATCGTCATCATCAACATCATCATTATCATTATTATGATTATCATAATTTTAATTATTTTTATCTAATTATTATTATTACCATTATTTGGGAGTTCTTGAGGAGGGGCTCATGGCACTTTTGGGGGTTTTCGGCCACCCTCTTACCGGCCTTTGGTGCCGTCCCTACCTTCAAAAGGGTGTCATTGTAGATGCCGCATATTGAAACCTGATTGCTTCCCATTCCCCTAGACGCTATATGACCCCTATGAATTTAGCGTTTTCCTGCCAGTGTAACAATAGTTCATGTAAAGACTAGAACATCTGACAGCCGCTGTCAACACAGACACAGGCTCTGGCTGTTATGCTGTAAAGCCTGGAAAACATACATTGGTGTAAGCAGTGATAAACTGTTACGTTGAAGTAACGTTTAACTGTGTTAACGTTAAATTGTTGTATTCATCAACGTTGTCCTGTAGTCATCAACGTTGTCCTGTAGTCATCAACGTTAAACTGCTTTACATGACGCTTTGCTGTAGTATCATCAACACTGCTGAGTAAGCACACTCCAGGAGACTCTTTTAACACTTAAATGCTTCCCTTCATGTTTATGTTCACATCGTTGGTGGTCGTTGCCAGGAGTTGGCAGCACCACAGTTGATGTTGGTGGAAGAGGCAACGAGCACACAAGTAGGTGATAAAGACGCATGAAACATCGTCAATGTCATAACAACATTGCACTCAAGAAGAGCGTTGTCAGACGGTGTTTGCGTAGTTTCATGTATTCATCGGATTATAATAGGCGCAAACGTTCGTAAATATTACAGGTGAAAGTTTATATGTGGTCAGTGGATTGTTGTAAGTTCAAAGATTGCTCTATGTTAGAAACTAAGCTCGTATGAAACTATTAGACTGAGGTAAGTCAAGTTGAAACACAACATTGTTTACATTGTTGAAAAATTATATAAAATACCGACAGGTTGAGGATTAAGACACATGTGCAACAGTTGGGTATCTTTATTGATGAAACGTATCGCCTACACAGTAGGCTTCTTCAGTCAAATACAAAGGGAGCAATAGTAATGAAATGAAGATGTAATCAGTCCATCAACCTTGGAGAAAAAGTATTTGAGGTGGTCAGTCCCTCAGCCTGGAGAAGAGTTCAGCTCCATGGAGCTGAATAATAATCCCATAGACATATGAAACTACGTTAACCTTTGTTATAACACCGTCTGATAACGATTTTCCTTGCAATACTTGTTCATGGCGTACTTAGAAATTTTGAGGAGCACCCATTCTGGAATACCCACTTTCCACGCCCATGAACTCGCCTACAATTAGCATAATCCTTATTCTAAATTACGAACATTTTAAGTGAAATTTGTTAGCACAGATTTTTGAAAATAAATGAAACTGGATGATCCATGAATCTAAACATGGCAGCAGAAGCTAGGAAAACATGGCGAGGCATGAAAGGACTCCCAGTTTGTTAAAAGTAAATATTTACAAGGAAAGTTGCTACCTGGAGAGGTTAAGCAAGTTTGGCCACCACTGGCGAGGAGACTTTAATGGTATGACGCCACTGAGAACTCGTGCCAGAACTTGACTTTCCTCGTTATCCAGACAGAAACATCGATAAAGAATTTTTTATAAGATTACATAACTTTTAATGCTGTAACCGCGGTCTTGTGTACTTTGGTGTGTTATGGCAGAGAGAGTGAGAGAGTGAGTAAAAGAGAGTGAGAGAATGAATAAGAATCGTTAATCCAGTTCCTGAAACACCTCAAGATTTCTCTGGAAGAAGGACTTAACACACTTGCAGGGCGTGATGGAAGATGCTGACTTAAGACGCCACAGAAATCACCATCCTTCTCAGGGGATTTAATAACGCCAGTAATCTCGCCAGGTCTCCGTCACGATAAATCACCCAGGTGCTTTCCAGCGGCCTCTGATATACCTCCCGGAGAGGCATTCATCTTCTTCACGCTGTTATATGGTAAAGAGACACATTTCGCAGAGTGAGTCCTTAATCTGACACAGTTTCGCTAGGAGTTGAGCTTTTACCGGACGGAGAATGGAGCCTCCACCGCTTCTTGCTCACAATGACCCACACGGGTTAAGCAACTTATAAATATGTAATAATAATCCTGATCTAGATATAATGGTGAGTGTGTGTGTGTGTGTGTGTGTGTGTGTGTGTGTGTGTGTGTGTGTGTGTGTGTGTGTGTGTGTGTGTGTGTGTGTGTGTGTGTGTGTGATGTCCCGGGCTTCTCTCATTAGTCATATATATTTATCAAGTTACCAGAAGTTTTAATAGCCACCGCGTTCTCTTGCAGTCTATTCCAACACTAACAATATTTTCCTTCATTAGCAGCGTTTGTGAAATTTGCATTATTAATATTTTGAATATCTAATTATGGAGCCAAGTAAATAACACACACACATACAAATTATATATATATATATATATATATATATATATATATATATATATATATATATATATATATATATATATATATATATAAATTGTATGCCCATGATGCTTTTTATCTTATCACCTCACCAGGTGTCTATCCTTCACTAAGAAAATTTACTTCTTTCTATAATGTTTTCTATCCTTTGCCAGCCCTACACTAAGAGACTGCTACAATCTTTTAAAATCTTGCTTATAAAGGTCCCAGGAATCACCGTGGAAGCAAGCCACACTTCCAGCCTTCTTATCCTCCTCCAGTGGCCCCAACTAATTGGTGAGGCAAATTCTACCAGAACATGTACATAATTTTGCGGGGGTCGATGACCCCAGGTACACTGTTGGCACCAGCATGTGCAACACCCTTTTAGCACAGACAAGACCAGTTCAAACACTGACTCATAAACAGTCTAGTTGGCATAACCCCCATCGTGGGAAAGACTTCTGAAGTAAGGTTAGAAAGTGCAAGCTCTGAAAAGAAAAAGAGCTCGCCCCTTTTAGCTGTGAGTGCACATACCTCAGGTGATTTTCTCCCAATATTTTCCATCCCTGCTACTGGTAAAAGTGATTGCTGATCAGCTTGGTCGCCAAGAGAAGCCCGTAGAACTACAGCCCAGTGCTCTGCCAAGAGAGAACTTGGACCTTTATTAGCAAACAACTTAGCAAGTCCTACTAGCTGCCCCGATGAATCACATTTTATCCCTGGATGAGTGAGAGACAAGTGGCATGGGTCTACCCTGGCCGACACCAAAATTCCATTTAGTTCTTGTCAGCAGAGTGAGTGACGCTGCTCATCACAGCTCATCATCATGTATAGGGACTCGGCCCACCATTACCGCTTCGTCCCAGTAGGGTCAGAAACCACTGGCCCCCGTGAAAAGGTAAAAAGTATGCCATGCGATTTCCCAAGGAGCTGAGTTCCGGGTTCATTGAAACCAGAGAAGCGGGGAGTGCCACGTATGTTTTTCAGCTCCTGTGTGGTGATCCAGAGGGACACTGACTGCTGCATCTTGGGTTTCTGGCCGCTTTCTTAGGAGTTCAAGGAGCCCCACAACTTAAATTAAATTTCCATATATTTTATAACATTATATGTATATCAAGAAAATCACACCAATGAATATGCCTGTAAAAAAATATTAAGAAGCAAAAGAAAAATATTCAAACTGCTTCTGGGAAAAATCTCATTTTTTCCCTATTAGCAATTTTATTTATTTACCCACGGCAGTGGATCCTCATACTTCGCCCTAGAGAAAGAACCTAATTTATTCTAATTGAAAATCTCCGTAATTTGTTTAGTATGACTAGTGGAGTGTTTATATGTTGTGATTATTCCAAACAACATTAAATCCCTATGTTTTTTTTTTAGCTTTGAGAAAACATATAAATGGAGAGAATGATATGAAAACATTTTCCATAAGTCACGTTATTAGTTGATGAATATTCAGCATTAAGTGATATACAGCCACTTCCTCCTTTAATAGTAATGTTGTAATAAGTCAATATTTTCTATCTTAGGTGAGTGAAACTCTGCCAGAACGAATTCATCTGAGTACTGGACAGTTCTCAATTGTAAGTAAATAAAAAAAATATTTACATCAACTTCTTTTCTATTTTTTTTTCATTATATTAATTTCGGGTGTATTTAAATCGCTGGAAATTTCGTGGTCTTTGCTATTCTGTTTTTAATCGATTCCCAGTTTTTTCTTTTACCAAAATTTTCCATCACATGAAGGGGAACCTCTTTTCGACACACATTTTTTTATATACTTTCAAGTATGTTTCAGGAATTCTCGTATTTTTTTGTTATATATTTTAACCGTAGTGCATGTTACTACCTGACTTTCGACGAAATGTTTGTTCAGTAAACTCCCTTGTTAGCAATGTGGGCCTGTCTGTCGTTTTTGGGTCAAAAAATATGCAAATGAAGTTAGGACAGATGGTGCGGTGCAAAATAAAGCAGACCAGGTTGACAGGTGGTTAGGTATCTAGGCCGACAGGTGGTTGGATAACCAGGGCTCATGCAGATAACCAGGTATCCAGGGATGACAATGATGGCTAGAGAGTTTAAGATGAACAAAATACTTATCTAAAATAAAGAGCTGACACTGGTAGTTAAAGAATTAAGACTGACAACGATAATATGATATCCAGGTCTGACACAGGTATTAAGATATCCAGGACTGACACAGGTATTAAGATATCCAGGTCTGACACAGGTATTAAGATATCCAGGTCTGACACAGGTATTAAGATATCCAGGTCTGACACAGGTATTAAGATATCCAGGTCTGACACAGGTATTAAGATATCCAGGTCTGACACAGGTATTAAGATATCCAGGTCTGACACAGGTATTAAGATATCCAGGGCTGATACATGTAAATATCCTGGACTGACACAAGTATTTTGATTTAGGATGAAACAGGTAGTCAGAAAGAAGAGACAAATGCACAAAAAAACATGTAAGAACGAGAAAGGCGGAAGGATATCAAAGAATGTGACAGGTAATTGAATAATATAGGACTGGCCGGGTACAAGAGCCTTTTTGTACCAGCGGAGAGATTGCCGGTAGGAGGAGGAGGAGGAAACTCGATCCAGTGAGGAGTTAAAGCGAAAAGCTGAGCTTCGCGTAATACCATTTTGGTGCCTCTGACACCGACAGATTTACTGACGCATAATATGCAGAGGAACCGGCCATTGCCTGTCCGAACGACTGGTTCACGTTTTCCCTAATCTCCGTGGGGGTCAAATTGCGACAAAATATTATCAGAAAGCCATGGAGGGTCGAAGAACCGGAAGCACCAGCCTGCAGAGGGTTTCACAGAGGTCATTTTACGTTAAGCTACGACAAATATCAGAAAGCAATAGAGATTTGATAAAATAAAAGCACCTGCCTGCAAAGGGTTTAACAGGGAAAAGGGTCATTGTATGAACGCCAATATCGCAAGTGAGAACGCAGGGGACAGTAAAATATAACCATGCAACAAGCTATCACATTATTATCTAATATTCAAGACAAAATGCTCAAGTCTTAAAGGTGATACAGCTCCTGGGAAATGGGAGAGATAGCGAAGGGTAGGAATTCTTAAAGAGCATCAAGCCACCTTCCTGGAAGAGCAAGCCACCTTCCTGGAAGAGCAAGCCACTGGAGGCCCAGAGAAGAATGCGAGATCAAAAAAGCAAAGCCACCACAAGCATCGTTAAAAGAACCGAAGTAGCAGCTTATAGATGAGCAAAACTTTCAATACCAGGAGACGCCAACCAAATGAGAAGCAGACGAGTAGATACGAGACTTAGCATTGAGGAGAAAGACCGTAAAGTGGCGGACACTGCCACAGAACTTCCTTGTCGAACACATTAAAGGTCCGACAAGCGAAGTCGATTAGTATACTGCTGGCAATAGTGAGGGAGAGAGACATGTTGTAGGAATTTTTTTTATTAAGGCAACGTTTCGCTCTGTTAAAATATCAAGTTATACAGAATATATGCTTACATTTTCCTCGCCTCGTTTCTACATTGATTTCACCTGCTTCTACCTTCACACAGACACACACACACACACACACACACACACACACACACATACACACACACACACACACACACACACATATATATATATATTATTGTAACCACGAACGAGTGGTATTGATCAATAACAACACTGCGCTAGCCAGGGTTCGAACCCATGTTGTACTGGCTCCTCATTGTGAGCGAGAACCACATGACGCCTATACCCACAGGACCACCCAATATATATATATATATATATATATATATATATATATATATATATATATATATATATATATATATATATATATATATATATATATATATATAACAACCACGAGGGAGTAGAATGATAGCTCTAGGCCTTTCGTGTTGCAATCAACATATCATCAGGAGCTTGTAGAATTGCAGAAAAGAGGAGGATGTCCAAGCAAGTACGTTCCCAGAGGACCGTCTTCACTGGAGTGAGTGAGGGAGGGAAGGAGAGAGAGAGGAGGGACAGGAAGTGCCCCCAGGCACAACAGTGCCCACAGCCAGAAGGATGAATATTATAGAATTAGAAAAATCCCACAAGCATTAATATTGTAATAGCCTGAACAAAATTAATGTGTCAATAATAAAAAAATTCGATCATATTCCGCTATGGCATCAATAACTTTACAAACACAAATATATTGTGAGTGATATAGAAGTCTCTGGCAATTATAGGGTAGCCTTCCAAGGGACAACGAGTCCATTTAAATTGACGAGTAAATGATAACATTTAGGGGAAAGACTTCTAAAAGTTATGTAAAGGAAACAGGCATCATTAAAACTCATTTAAAGGGGAAGGCATCTGCAATAACAAGAAAGATGGCCACAGATATTCAACCCACATAATTCTGAGGCAAACTCTGGTTCAACCTTCAGAAACTGCAGGAAAAATGGGTCCTAATTCCTCGGTGTGGCACTACATTTAAGACAGTCTAATGCATTCATATAAGAGTCCAATGCATTCATATAAGAGTCCAATTTTAGACTGTGTACTATTGCCTCAACTAAAAACGCATCTAATTTGAACAGCCCGTCACTGATATTGTATAATGACTGCCTATCCTGCCTATAATTGCCGATTCTACAATATTCCTTTCAATCCAGGAGGAACAAGGGAAGATGACTCTTGCTTCCCTCCATTTTTCCGGGTTATTACAAGTTCTAATGTGGTTGAAAATCGCGTTCGACTCCTGTGCTGTATGTATCGAATAACGGTGCTGGGACATTCTCACTTCCAATGATTTTCCAGTTTGTCCCAAATAGGAGAGACTGCAACCATTGCAACCAACTCTGTAGACACCACCAGCACGTTGTTGTGGTGCATTCTTTATCAATATGCATCTAACAGTCCGTGAATTTTTAAATACAACTTGTACATTAAATCTTCTAAGAGCATTCGGCAGGATAGATAAATTCTCGTTGTATGGGAGGACCAGCACATTCTTGGTCTGAGGTGCTTATCTTAGGTTCTGTTCTATAATAAGTTTTCTTAGCTGCCAGCAAGACAGATTTCATAAACATCTTAGGATACCGCAGTTTCGTGCCAATGTCAAATATTTTCCTAATTTCTTCATCTAGGAACTCCAGACTGCACACTCTATAGGCTCTCAAAAACATAGTAAGAAATACACTCTTTTTGACTTTAGTCTCATGGTTGGAATAGTAGTGAATGTATGAGCACACATTGGTGGCCTTTCACTATACTGTAAACTTAAACTTTCTATCAACTCGGTGTATCAACACATCTAAGAATGGAAGTTTACAGTCCACCTCTTTCTCCACGGTGAATATAATAGACGGGACTAAAGCGTTAAGTCTAGATAAAAATGTATCAAGGGTCATATCATTTGGCCAAAGACACAAGATGTCATCCACATATCTGAACCACTTAGCTCTACATGGCAGGATATTTTTCAACAGTCTAGCCTCGAAAAACTCCATATACAGATTGCTCAATAAATGAAGACGGTCCTCTGGGAACGTACTTACTTGGACATCCTCCTCTTTTCTGCAATTCTGCAAGCTCCTGATGTGTTGATTGCAACACGAAAGGCCTAGAGCTATCATTCTACTCCCCCGTGGTTGTTTTGCATCTTATATCGCTTGATTTGCAATATTTGCATTATATAATATATATATATATATATATATATATATATATATATATATATATATATATATATATATATATATATATGTGTGTGTGTGTACTCACCTAGTTGTGGTTGCAGGTGTCGATTCACAGCTCCTGTGTGTGTGTGTGTGTGTGTGTACTCACCTAATTGTGGTTGCAGGGGTCGAGACTCAGCTCCTGGCCCCGCCTCTGCACTGTCCGCTACTGGGTCTCTGCTCTCCCTGCTCCATGAGCTTTATCATACCTTGTCTTAAAACTATGTATGGTTCCCGCCTCCACTATATCGTTCGCTAAACTATTCCACTTCCTAACTACTCTATATGGCTGAAGAATTGCTTCCTAACATCCCTCTGACTCATCTGAGTCTTCAGCTTCCAGTTGTGTCCCCTTGTTTCTGTGTTTCCTCTCTGGAACATCCTGTCACTGTCTACCTTGTCGATTCAACGCAGTATTTTGTATGTCGTTATCATGTCTCCTCTAACCCTTCTGTCCTCCAGTGTTAGTCCTATTTCCCTCAACCTTTCTTCATAGGGCAGTCCCCTGAGTTGTGGAACTAGCCTTGTCGCAAACCTTTGCACTTTCTCTAATTTCTTGACGTGCTTGACCAAGTGTGGGTTCCAGACTGGTGCTGCATACTCTAGTATGGGCCTGACGTACACGGTGTACAGTGTCTTGAACGATTCCTTGTTAAGGTAACGGAACGCTAATCTTAGGTTTGCCAGTCGCCCATATGCTGCCGCGGTTATCTGGTTGATGTGTGTTTCCGGAGACGTGCTTGGTGTTATACTCACCCCAAGGTATTTCTCCTTTGATGAGGTTTGTAGCCTTTGTCCACCTAGCCTGTACTCTGTCAGCGGTCTTCTTTGCTCTTCTCCGATCTTCATGACTTTGCATTTGGTGGGGTTAAATTCGAGAAGCCAGTCTGTGTGTGTGTGTGTGTGTGTGTGTGTGTGTGTAGTCTCATTACAAGAAGGTTCGGTCCTCACGTTGATTGATCGCCTTTTTGTGGGAGTGCTTCAGGGGACAATTTTATCAGGAGATTACACTCTTCTTCCTTCCTCCCTTTCCTCTGTTATTTATCTCTCTTTCTATTTCTTTCTCCCTCCTTCATTCTTTTCTAACCTCCTCTCGTCCCCTACCTAGATTTTCTCATCCTTTCTCACTCTCCTCTCCCATCTACTTACCTTCATCTCTCCCTCTTTCCGTGCCTCTCCCTTCCTTTGCGTCCTCTACTCCTTCCCATAAATTCCCTTCCCTCACTTCCCCTCCCTCCCTCCACCTCCCCTCCCTCTCACCCCTCCATCGTGTACACCTCTCACCCTCCCCTCACAGAACACGCACATACACACCACCATGTTATTACGGCCACTGTGTCTGTATACAGCCACTACTATCGTCTCCTTATGTGTGTAAGTTACGACCAGACCATTCATATATGAATCTGACTGTGCTATATACCAACACAAATAGGCAAATAAAACAGGATGCAATGGAATATTTCGGCGTTAGCAATGTAAGAGAGGGGACAGACAGGTCGGTCTGATTCCGCTTTTGCTGTTTCTTGACATCTTTCGTTTCTGTGATCTCTTGATGTCAGTCATACGAAACTCATGGCAAATATGGTTCGTTGAAGATTAAACTTATAATAATAAACTTATAATTTAAAATAACTAAGACTGAGAAATGGAAAGATGAAGTCACATCAGGTCAGAGGTTATATCGAGTCACATCAGGTCACAGGTTATATCGAGTCACATCAGGTCGCATCAGATCACATCATGACACAGGTTACATCAAGTCACATCTAGTCGACAGAACTGTCTCGTGTCAATGACAACCAGTGACATGCGTCTTAACCTGTAGCAGGTGTCAAGTCATAACAGTGAGAGGTGTCAGTCATAACAGTGAGAGGTGTCAGTCATAACAGTGAGAGGTGTCAGTCATAACAGTGAGAGGTGTCAGTCATAACAGTGAGAGGTGTCAGTCATAACAGTGAGAGGTGTCAGTCATAACAGTGAGAGGTGTCAGTCATAACAGTGAGAGGTGTCAGTCATAACAGTGAGAGGTGTCAGTCATAACAGTGAGAGGTGTCAGTCATAACAGTGAGAGGTGTCAGTCATAACAGTGAGAGGTGTCAGTCATAACAGTGAGAGGTGTCAGTCATAACACTGACAAGTGTCAATCTGACAGTGACAGATGTCAGTCATGACAATGACAGGTGTCAGTCATAACTGCAACAGGTGTCGGGAGAGTTTTATATCAAGTTTTCCATTAATATTATTAAGTTGGTGTCCTGAGGGATGATTCCCTCAGGACATCATGATTGTATACAATTAACCAATTCGCATAGCATGTGCCATTCATGTGTCCACTAAATATGGGACCTATTGCCAAGGTCTTATGTTTTGATTGGAGCGATGGTAATTTCTGGTGTGTGTTGTGTCAGTGTGTTGAGGCTCTGAATAGCACAGATTAATACAAGGGAGTTAGTCGTAATTTTTAGTTGGTATAAGTAACTATAACACACACACACACACACACACACAATCACACAATAACAGCAGCACAGGCGAAGACTCGTCCAGAACACGCCTTATCCAAGAGACAAGTGAGGCAAAGCCGAGATGTGGCGAAAGTGACGCCTGTGATGAGGTTTCTGCAGTCTGGAGAAGCCTCTCCACAGGCGAAGCATCTCGATGAAGTTCCTCTTCGCCACTGAATATTTTTAGACACTTTACCTCATACACGTGACCCATTCTTAAGTATGGGGCGCCGGAGTGAAGCCTCGCGTAGCTTAACAGAAAGAAGCAACGGAAGCAGTGTGTCAACATTAATAATAATAATAATAATATAATAATATCTTTATTTACTACATGGCATACAGTACAAGTTGACATCAATGATATACTACTATATAGAAAGCTCCTTGTTATGCTGAGCATTTCGGGCAAATTAGGTCAATTTTGTCCCAGGATGCGACCCACACCACTCGACTAACACCCAGGTACCCATTTTATACTGATGGGTGAACAGGGGCAGCAAGTGTCTTATGGAAACACGTCCCTAAATTTTCCAGTCGTACTGGAGGAGAATCGAATCCCGGACCTCAGTGTGTGAGCTGAGTGCGCTAGCATGCCGTGTCTCAGCACTAGTCACAGACACAAATGTACAGACAATCTCAGCACTAGTCTACTGCTGAGACAGTCTCTCAGCAGTAGTCACAGACACAAGTGTACAGAGTCTTTATGCGAACAACACATCACTCTAAGGAAAGGTGTTTCAAAACTAATCGTGATAATGTTTTTTTTAATAAAGATGAGTAGATGCGTTAAGTAAAGATGAGTAGATGAGTTAAGTAAAACTTCTGCAGTCTCCAGAACTTAGTCACCTCTGTATTTAACTGGAGAAGAACGCTGTATAGGTGAAAAGTTCTGAAATAAAAACTGCTGCTCATGTGTTTTACACATGTTTCCGGTCATGACTTGTGAAGACTACTTAGAGCGAAACGTCGCCCACATGAAGGCTCGCCCTGCGTGCTTTATCCTCAAACCTGTCGGCGCTAGGTACTTCAAAACCACCTAGTCACAATCAGGATCAGCCAATCAGGGCGTAACTACATCTAATTCCAACCAAGACCAGCCAATCAGGGCTTCTCTTCTCATAACCCCAGTCATTCCCAGCCAATCAAGAGTCCCGCGGTTGGTAACTCTCAGAGTGTTGCTCTCTAAAGTCAGTGCTTCTGCAACGGCCGGATTTATGACATAATTCCTACTCAGTCAGGCGTAACAGAGCGTACGGGGATTAACCAGGATAATCGCTAAGTTTATGAAGCGTATCATAATTATCCTACGCACCTCATATAGCGTGGAGAGAGAGAGAGAGAGAGAGAGAGAGAGAGAGACAGACAGAGAGAGAGAGAGAGAGAGAGATGAGGGAGAGAGATGAGGGAGAGAGAAAGGGGAGTCGGATGGATGGTTAACGGAGAGGGAATGAGGGAGAGAAAGTAGGGCTGCAGAAAACTGATGGGAATATGGGAAAGGAAGGAAGGGAGAGAGAGAGACGAAAGGAGAGGCGCGAAGAAAGATGTGAGGGAGGAAAAGCCAGGGAAGAAATTTCAAGAAGAGAATAACTGGCAAATAATTATCGGGTCACACTGTCAGCAGGTCACTACCAGGTCACTACCAGGTCGGTAATATAACTACTAGGTCAGTATATAGTTGCAAACCGGCTGCCGCTACTGCCATCTCTTCACCCACAACAGTCAGTTAACACCAATCACTTATTTACTGCTACGTGTACAGGTAGAGGTGTAATTAGTTTGCCCCCGAATTTCCACCCACCCCAGGATTGAACCCTGGTGCTTTGGTTGTGAGACTCGTAAGCTTACGAGTCGTCTAGTTTGTAGAGTTGTTCATGGTGGTTCGTGTAATTTGTGTTGGTTTTGGTTGTAGTTTACGGTTGTTTAGTTGTGGCTTGTGGTTGAACCAGCTCTGGTAGGCTCATTATAGGCTGTATTGGTGTATTTTAAACTGTTAGCCGGGTTAATCTGTTGGCGGAAATTTGTTGAGTTAGTTTGACTGTTGTTTGTGGTTATCAGTTAGTGGTTTAAGTCACTGAGGTTTATTGTCACTGGTGGCGCCCTTGTGTTGATGTCCTTGTGGTGGTGTGTTTGTGGTGGTGTGTTTGTGGTGGTGCGTTTGTGGTGTGTTTGTTGTGGTGGTGAGTTTGTGGTGGTGTGTTTGTGGTGGTGAGTTTGTTGTGGTGGTGCGTTTGTGGTGTGTTGTGGTGGTGAGTTTGTGGTGGTGTTTGTGGTAGTGTTGGGGTGTTTGTGGTGGTGTGTTTGTTGTGGTGGTGTGTTTGTGGTAGTGTTGTGGTGGTATGTTTGTGGTAGTGTTTGTAGTGGTGCGTTTGTGGTGGTGTTTGTGGTGGTATGTTTGTGGTGGTGCGTTTGTGGTGGTGGTGTTTTTGGTGGTGCGTTGTGTGTGTTTTTAGTGGTGCGTTTGTGGTGGGGTTTGTGTGGTATGTTTGTGGTGGTGTTTTGTGGTATGTTTGTGGTGGTGAGTTTGTGGTGTGTGTTGTGTAGTGTTGTGGTGTTTTAGTGGTGTGTTGTGTGGTTGTGGTGTTTTTAGTGGTGTGTTTGTGGTTGTGGTGTTTGTGGTGGTGTGTTTGTGGTAGTGTTGTGCTGTTTGTGGTGGTGTGTTTGTGGTAGTGTTTGTGTGGTGGTGTGTTTGTGGTGTGTTTGTGGTGGTGTCCTTGTGGAGGTGTCCTTGTGGTGGTGTGTTTGTCATTTTGTGGTGGTGTCCTTGTTGTTGTGGTGTGCTTGTGGCCATTTGGGTCTTAGTTTGTTCTGTTTGGGTCTTGGTTTGTTCTGTTTGGGTCTTGGTTTGTTCTGTTTGGATCTTGGTTTGTTCTGTTTGGATCTTGGTTTGTTCTGTTTGGGTCTTGGTTTGTTCTGTTTGGGTCGTGGTTTGTTCTGTTTGGGTCGTGGATTGTTCTGTTTGGGGTCGTGGTTTGCTCTGTTTAGGGTCGTTGTTTGCTCTGTTTGGGTCGTGGTTTGCTTCTGTTTGGGTCGTGGTTTGTTCTGTTTGGGTCTTGGCTTGTTCTGTTTGGGTTTTGGTTTGTTCTGTTTGGGTCTTGGCTTGTTCTGTTTGGGTTTTGGCTTGTTCTGTTTGGGTCTTGGCTTTTTCTGTTTGGGTTTTGGCTTGTTCTGTTTGGGTCTTGGTTTGCTCTGTTTGTGGGTCTTGGTTTGTTCTGTTTGGGTCGTGATTTGAGGATGTATTTCCTACCATTTTTTTAAAGTTGTTACAGAATGCATCTGTCAGTTCCATCCTAAATCGAATGATTCTCAATTTACCAGCATCACGTGTAGCAGATCCTGAGAGAGAGAAAGAGAGAAGAGAGAGAGAGAGAGAGAGAGAGAGAGAGAGAGAGAGAGAGAGAGAGAGAGAGAGAGAGAGAGAGAGATAATTATTTTGAGACACGTGTCAGCATTTTATGACATCATTTTTATGACATGTCTTCGTTTTTTGACGTATTATCGTTATATGACACGTGTCGTCGGGTTTATGCCATGTGTCATCATTATATGGCATATGTGGTCATGTTTCCAATATCATGTGTCGTCGTGTTTATGACATGTTGCATCATGTTTATGGTATGTGTCACCAAGTCATTGGTAGGCCTACTATAGGGTTTCTCTCTCTCTCTCTCTCTCTCTCTCTCTCTCTCTCTCTCTCTCTCTCTCTCTCTCTCTCTCTCTCTCTCTCTCTCTCTCCTCTCTCTCTCACTTTTTCCCTTCCGTCTCACAAAAACACTTATGTCTTTAATTCTCTCCCTTCAGCTTACAAATATAAATTCTCTCAGTTCCTCTCCTCTCTCTTTCTCTACGTCTTAATCACAGAATCGCCCTTCCCTCCCTCCTTTCCTTCCTCCCTCCCTTCTTCTCACACCCTCCCTTCACTGTCAAAAAAAATATCACAGCCGAGTTGAGAAATTCATCCGAACAAGGTCAAAAGTTTGCCAAGGGATCCGAACACAGTGTGTACAAAGATGTTGAATATTACTTTCCTTCAGTGGCACCCTTAGTGTGGGTACTTTCCCTTCAGTGGCACCCTTAGTGTGGGTACTTCCCCTTCAGTAGCACCCTTAGTGTGGGTACTTCCCCTTCAGTGGCACCCTTAGTGTGGGTACTTTCCCTTCAGTGGCACCCTTAGTGTGGGTACTTTCCCTTCAGTGGCACCCTTAGTGTGGGTACTTTCCCTTCAGTGGCACCCTTAGTGTGGGTACTTTCCCTTCAGTGGCACCCTTAGTGTGGGTACTTTCCCTTCAGTGGCACCCTTAGTGTGCATACTTTCCCTTCAGTTGCAATCTTAGTGCAACTTTCACTGGTTGAAATATATTAGTTGAATAAATCTTTCTCTTCCAATGTTTCATTTTGCAATTTTTATTTAGATTACTGTTTTTCCAGCATATACTCTGTTTTATTATGTACTAGACTTTATTTAAATTATGTGTTCGATTGTATAGTGTATTTAGGTTGTATTTTTTGTTGCTTATTGTACATAACTTATTTTCATTGCATGGCCTATGTCAGCTGTATATTTTCTTTCCCCTCTCTGCCTATCCTCCACTTTTCCCTGCTATTCTCTCTCTCTCTCTCTCTCTCTCTCTCTCTCTCTTTCTCTCTGCTTGGTTTCCGTGCAACAGCGTCATATAGGGTCCACAAGCTGGGATTATCGGAATGACATTTCTTGGATTGTAAACGGCGTCGTCACTACCATGATGGTGGGATATCATGGTGCCTGTCTCGCCCATACTGGCGAAACCTCAGTGGCAGGCACTGAGAGTGGCGCCCCTGCGGCACGCCGGGAGGTGGAGAGAGGAGAGTGCTATACCCGTCATGCGCCAACCTTAGAGAAACACACTTGTGGAGGGATTATCTTGTGTGTGTGTGTGTCTGTCTGTCTGTCTGTCTGTCTGTCTGTCTGTCTGTCTGTCTTCCTGCCTGTGTTTTCTTGACTGTGTGAGGTTGCAGATACCGAGTCTCAGCTCATGGTCCCCTCTTCGGTGGTCGCTACTGGATTCACTCTCTCCTGCTTTGTAACCCCTTGTCATACCTATCCTTAAAACTATGTATGGATCTTCCCTCTACAATTTCGATGTGCAAAATCGTTTTACTTCCTGACCATCCTAAGGCTGAAAAAATATTTCCTAACATCCCTGTTTCATCTGATTTTGTAACTTCCTATTGTGCCCTCGGGTACTTGTTTCCCGCCTCTCCAACAGTCTGTCTCTGCCTACGTTGTAAATTCCCCTCAATGCTTGGTACGTCATTATCATGTCACTTCCTAGTCTCTGTTTCTTTAGTCTCTCCTCATAGCTCATGTCTCACTTCTGTGACGTGTCTCACTGCAAACCGCTACATTTTTACCAGTTTGTTGACATGATTTATTAGGTGTTGGTTGCATACAGGTGCTGCACACTCCAAGATGGGCCTGACATACGTCGCATAAAGTGGGGTGAATGATGCCTTGTTGATATTCCTGAAAGCTAAACTTAGACTTGCCAGAGACGCTTTTGCTGCATGTGCCTCAGAGGATATGCTTGGTACTATTTACCCTTAGGTACTTCTCCTTCAGGGAGGTTTCCAGTGTATTCCTCCAAGCCTATATTTCGTTTCTGGTCTTCTTCGCCTTTCTCCAAGTTTCATAACTTTGGATTTGGTTGGGATAATTTCCAAAAGTTAGTTGTCATAGCAAATCCTGCAACTTATCCAGGTCAAATTGAAGTCTTTCCTCGTATTCTTCTCTTTGTATTTTCCTCATTATTCTCGCATCATCTGTGACGAGGGATACATCAGACTCTGGTGTTCCGTCATTTTGTTCACTTAAACAAGAAACAGTATGAGTTCCAGTGTTGATCCTTGTTGAAGCGCACTTTTACCCGGTCATGTAAAATTCCTTCTTAGTTTCCTTCCTAATAGGTATTCCTTCCTGTTAGGTATTTTCTTATTAGGTATCCCTTGATCCAGTGTAGTGCCTTCCCTGTTATTTTCGCCTGCTCTCCTAGCTTTTGTTCCCAGTGTCTTGCGTGGTGTTGTGCTAAAAGCTTCCCTTCAGCCCAAAAAATATGCAGTACACCCATCCCTCTTCCTTTTGAATCACTTCTGTTACCTTGTCACAGCTTTGTGAGACTATATTTACCACCTCTAAAACCGTGCTGGTTGTTGTTTGAGCTCTCTCCTTTCCTCGTAGTCCACTACTCTTCTACTGATTGTCCTCCCCATAATCTTAAATACTATGCATGTTAGTAACACTGGCTTGGCGTTTGATGTCATTTGTCTGTCACGTTAAGTATTGGAATTACGAGTGCTGTCTTCTACACCTATTGCAGATGAATCAGTGGACTTGAAGGTTTTGGGTAATGGTATACATGGGTGGGACTGGGCGGTTTTGATAAGGATTTGCCTTGTATGGGCCAGTAGGCCTGCTGCAGTGTTCCTCCATTCTTATGTTCTTATATTAACTAGCCCCATTGCCTTAGAGGTACAGTATCTAGCTCGCTCAATAGTTTCTTTACCTCTTCTCCTGCTGTGTGTATTGTGTCCTGCAATCGTTGATGTATCTTTTCTCTTTAACTCTCTGATACTTTATTTCCTCTGAGAATACCTTCTTAAATTTTCTGTTCATCTCCGCCCAGACTTAGTGGTCATTTCTTGTGAGCTCTCCTTCTTCATCCTTATTTCCGGGTCCTATACTATTGTCTTCCATTTTTGCTTCTGTTCCTTGGCTTGAATTTCTTCTCTGCCTCCCAGCTCTTCATACTCCATCATTTCATTCATTGTTTCTTCTTCTAGCTCCCTTTATTCAGGAGGTTTTTTCTTGAAATCTGGTTTCTCCCTCCATGTGATATATTTCTCTCCCTTTAACCCTGACAGTGTATGTGAGGCTTAGCACTCTCACGCACTCTGAACCTCTCACACTCTGTGGTCCTTACGTCATAATAACATAAGATGGATAGTTGGTTCA
Organism: Cherax destructor; assembly: GCA_009830355.1. NCBI lineage: Eukaryota > Metazoa > Arthropoda > Malacostraca > Decapoda > Parastacidae > Cherax > Cherax destructor. The sequence goes on from WNWK01002759.1 coordinate 111,337, forward strand.
GTTTATTTCCTTGTAATTAAACTCTTCCATGATCCTGTCTTGGTCTCATGCTCTTTGGTGGAGGGTTGTAGTGACTTGACTCCAGTCATTATATTCCTGGTTTCTGATTAACATTGATACTCCTACATATACTTTGTTTCCTCTTTCTTTCCTTATAATGTGATATCTAGTTGGGAAAATTGCACCTTTTTTTCTGTGAGTGCTATGATGCCTGGATTGCCTCTGCTATTCGCTCGTTCAATTTGTCAATCATGTTTATGCCATCTGCATTTGTGTGTGTGTGTGTGTGTGTGTGTGTGTGTGTGTGTGTGTGTGTGTGTGTGTGTGTGTGTGTGTGTGTGTGAACTTGTGTATCACACAAGTAAATCACTCATGTCGTGTAAATGTTGTTAATGATTCATTGTAAATTGTCGATGCGTTGTGATAAATGACTATATCGAAAGGTACGAGGAAGGGAGTAGGGAAGGGGGAAGTGGGAGAGGTGGAGGAGGACGCAAGTCGGGTGAGGACGGCAGTATGTGTGTGGGCGGGGGAGAGTGTATGTAGCGGGGGGTTGGGGTGAAAGTGCGTGCTTACCGAACGTAAGACTGGGGGGAGGCGGGGGAGGAACCAGGTAGGAACGATGAGGGTAGTGGTGGGTTGTGGGGTGAACTGGTAGGGGAAAGGCGGGATATATTTATTGTTCTCGCGATTTAAATGAAGCTACCTCCCTCTTACCCCCTCCCTCCCATCTCTCTCTGCGTCTCTCTCTCTCTCCCAAAAATAATCCGCCCCCGCTTCTCTTCCTTGTCAAGTTGTCACTCTCCTCCCATCCACTACTGTTTTTATGAACCAAAACAAGCTTCTGTTGGTCTTATTGTGGAAATCACTGTCATAGAAGCTATCCTCTAAGTGCCCTAAATCGCCCTGTGTGTTTTCTGTCCATTTTGACCAGTATAGAGGCTTCATAGTCATGGAAACCTCTATTCTCACTTGAAGGAACGCCGCGTACGTTAGTTAGTTTAATATCCTCATTATGCACGTCATACCCATCCTATGGATGGTAGACATAATGATTACAGAGGCACATTACGTGTCCAGGGACTGGGATAAGTAAGTTACAATGGTAATGAGACATTCATAGGGTTATGATCTGGTCGTAATGAGTTGTTTATGCGGAATTGCATGCAGTTACGAAGGACCCCAATAATCGTATGTCACGATTGTCAACAGCTCTCAGCTCGGAGGGATTGACCCTATGACTAGTCAGTCGTAAAACTAGCAAGGCAATCTTGTTTTTAGACCAGCATGGTTGAGTGGATAACGCATTGGTCTGTTAGTTTTACAGACCTGTCAGCTCGACCAATGGTCAAGCTGACTGTTTCTCTCTCCGTAGTATCAGCTGGGCTGTGGTTCGTACGTTGGACTACGTGCAGCCAGCAGTAACAGCCTCGTTGATCAGGCCCTGATCCACCGGGAGGCCTGGTCATAGACCGGGCCGCGGGGACGTCGATCCCCGGAATACCCTCCAGGTAGACCCTCCAGGTAGGTAGTGCGGTTACCACACTATGGAGAAAGAACCTGTCAGCTCGACCATTAAGCTCAAGAATAATAATTATACCAGACCATCTTTCAGACGCAGAGGTGAAGTGATCTTACAAATAATGGAGGGATATGTGAACTACTTTGTCATGTTTTTGTGACTGAATACAACTCACCGCACGAAGGACTCAAACCCATGGCACGAGACGACTGTTGTTCAGACAATAGCAGGACGCTGATACATGTTTAGAATGCGGATCAACACCTGGATATCTTTATTTATGGAGACACTTCGCCAGCCATTGTGTTTTGCAGTCCGACAACAATCCACTGGTTTAGTTTTATCAAGGCTTGAAGCCTGAGCACCTCTCACGTCTGAGGGAGTGAACACCTCAGAATTACATAATCTCTGCATTGATTTGAAAAAAAAAAACTGATAAAACGTCTTGATAATTCATTATTCCCTTGTGTTACACGAGTATTTTATTCATCAACTTGTTACACTAACGATAAACAATAGAGGTGATGTGGAGCAATACATTTCCTCGCATGAACCTAGAGACGCCAACACAGGCGAGGTTATGCTCTAGCACCGACGACATCTTGCAATCACAAAATTTTATTCAACGACCAACAGGAAAATAAATATTTCTTCAATGGACGAATTCAATTGCGTGAGGCGATTTCCATCAGTATTCACAGCAACTTGACCTCACTGTTGAAAACACATACACACTTGCAGAGTGAAGACACTCAGCTTTATATAACTGCTTTGACAAATCCAAATGGGTAATATCATTTATATTTGCTTGCAACAGGTGAGACGTAAATTATATATATATATATATATATATATATATATATATATATATGTCGTGCCGATTAGGTAAAACTGGTCAATTAGCAAGAACTCATCTAAAATTAAGTCCTTTCTAAAATTTTCTTATACGTTTAAAGATATATTTTTTCATTTATGCTAACGTAAGAATTTATAATTTTGTACCAAGAGAAACTTTGAAAACCTACCTAACCTTATTACAACAAGCGCAATTTAATTTAGCCTAACCCAACTAAATATATTTTAGATACGTTAACATTAATTTAATAATAAACAAACACAATGAAATATATTTTTTTCGTTATGTTCAGAATGATTTTGGCGAAATTATTGCATACACAAATTTTCACTTGTCTTATATGGCAAGGTGAGCGTTGCTATTTAAGCCAAAATCACAAGTTTTACCTAATCGGCACGACATATATATATATATATATATATATATATATATATATATATATATATATATATATATATATATATATATATATATATATGTCGTACCGAATAGATAAAATTGGTCAGTTAGCGAGAACTCGTTTAAAATTAAGTCCTTTCTATAATTTTGTCTTATACGTTTAAAGATATATTTTTTCATTTATGTTAATGTAAAAATTAATATTTTTGTACCAAAAGAACCTTAGAAAACTTACCTAACCTTTTATAACAAACGCAATTTAATTTAGCATAATCCAACTAAATAAATTTTAGATAAGTTTACAATAATTTAATAATAAACAAACACAATGAAATATTTTTTTTTCGTTAGGTTCAGAATGATTTTTGCGACATTATTGCATACACAAATTTTCGCTTGCCTTATTTGGCAAGAAAAGCGATGCTATTTAAGCCAATACATATATATCTGCAACACTTGGGTATCTTTATAAAGATACCCAAGTGTTGATATGTGTCTAATTTATAACTTGTCTGTTCTCTGAACCATTCATCTACAATATATATCTGTGTGTGTGTGTGTGTACAGATGTACTCATGCTAACTATTTTTGGGGGACCTGCTCCCTAGGTATTTCGTGTATTCACATACTCTTTCTCTACAGTCCATAGGATAGATATGGGGAGCACAATAATTTTTAATGGATAATCCCTGGGGCTGTACCCTGGAGTACATAAACTTGTATGCTAATCACATTGAAGAAATGGAACATTTGCTAATTAAATGCACTCAAGCAGAAACTGGTAGGCTGGTACAGAGTGCATCTGGGAACACAGCATGAGGCAGAGAGTTATCTGAGGCATCGTTAACTCCCATTCACTAGGTTTTGTATTAGAGGTCAGTAATCTTGAACCCAAAATGACGTGGCTCTAATAGTAGTTAAGGAAAGACACTGCAGAACAAGCATTTAGTAGGCTAATGTATCGTACTGCTTAGACTTGACAAGGCTGCACACACAGAGCAGTCAAAGATTGCTGTACGACGGGCGTCTTCGCTGTGATGTTGACTCAAGAGCGCAACTACTGAAGCGGTGACGGTCCTCAAAGTGCCTCGTAATGAGTCATTGAGAGGATCATTTTACAGTTAAGATCCTCGTAAGATAGTTGTGTCAGACCTTCTTGTTATTGTTGGTCTCTGGGTCTTATTTATAGTGGTCTTCCGCGTTTGCTGTCTTCTCTGGTCTTAAGTTTCTTTGTTATCTATTGTGGTCTCGACATTAGTGTGTGTTTGTCCCGACAGCGTTTGGTTTGATCGTCGTGTTTGTCTTCGCGAGTGTGTGGATTTAATTTGTATCCAAGTGTGTGTGTGTGTATTTTAATACACACAAATTCATTGGTGTCCTCTCAAAGTCTCTTTCTCTCTCTCTCTCTCTCTCTCTCTCTCTCTCTCTCTCTCTCTCTCGCTCTCTCTCGCTCTCTCTCGCTCTCTCGCTCTCGCTCTCAAGTGCTTTCAGCGTCGTCCGTGTGTTTGGTATTCTTGCGGCGATAATCTATACCGGGCTTTTACCTATTCCCTGAATATTTTATGCGAGTTCACCAAACGTGCCAGGACTAAGCCAATAACCATTACCACCCTCAGGTGCTGTCTGGCACCCAGTGTCTTGTGGCTGGCTGGCTGGCTGGCTGGCTGGCTGAATGGCCGCTGTAAGTCGCTGTAAGTAGAGCTGCATATTAACCAATTAAAGCTCTACTTAAAGTGATATGTGTTCTGTAAATGAAGTTTTGATGTGACTTTAGTGTTCTATTAATGTTCAGTGAGTTTATAATTTAAGCCAAAATTTAATATATGCCGTGGCGCTGGTGTGGTGTTCCCGCCGTATAAAAAAAAATGAATAAGATACAGAAGGCTTGAAGACAAATAAAAAATGGATAAGATAAATATGAAGTCCAAAAACAAACAAATATAATGAGATATAAAAGTCTGAAGACAAATAAAAAATGGATAAGATAAATATGAAGTCCAAAAACAAACAAATATAATGAGATATAAAAGTCTGAAAAAAAGGATTACATATAAAAAGTCTGATGCTAGACTAAATTTCCCCAAGAGAAAACAACAGTTACAAAGGTTAAAGACACTAAAATGGCCATTATTGGCTGCTTATATTCAGTAGGAATTTGTGCAGCGAGGCGGAGTGCCACTGCAGTGCAGAGAGTCTGCGGTTCATGGAAACAGGAACCTCTAGATGGAAACTGCGAGAGTGACGTGCACTCACAGCTAAGAGGTGGGTTCTCTCTCCACTTAGGAGGTTGACCTATCTATCACCACTGCAGAAGTCTTTTTTTCAGTGATGGGGATGTCCCAGCTAGACTGTTTGTAGAAAATAGTTTTAGCTAGTCTTGGTGTCACTGCTGATAGTCCTCCTGTGTAGTTGGTGTCGTCCTTCTCAGAAGAATCACGTATATGCCTTTATAGAATCTGCTTTACCGGTTCTCTGAATCCAGTGCAGGAAGATACTATTAAACTGAGAATGCATACTGAGATGATGTGTGTTTTTCAGCTAATGTGATTCGTCAAGAGAAAAGGTTAAAACGTTTACCAACGTTGACTTTAGAAATTTATTTTATGCCTTTATAAAGGTGTAAAATACTTTAGAAAGGTATTTTATACCTTTCTAAAGTCATTCATTTAAAGCCTCAGTTTGAGGCTATAAAAGAATGTAGAGCACCATAATAAATTAGTTTAGGATGGAATAAACATAAGGGAGTGAGAGAACATGGTATCGTGGACATCGATGTTTCCTATCCTAGTTTCCATCCATCTATAGTGAACAATTTTCTTCCCTAGAATCTCACTGATGGTGCTGTACCCTAGTGGAGCAGCGAGGAGAGCTCTGCAACTGGGATTAATAACCTGCACTCCTTGGAAGACAGCTATGACTTGCTCTGTGGTGGGTTTGCTGGGGGACAGTAGGTCGCATTTGGTGTTGTTCAGGGAGAGGTCCAGATTCTCTTTGTGCTCTTTGATTTTTATGAAGTCCTTTAATAGGGAAACTGTGGTGCCTGCCAGAGTGCCATCATCTAGTAACTAGATGTTGAGCTCACTGGTCAGCTCCTCGGTGACTTCCTTGATGGCTAGGCTGGGGATGGAGGGACGCAAAGAGTCACTCTTCTAAAGACCTTCGCACGAGTCACTTTCTTTTTCAATAAAGAGCAGTTTTGATCCAGTGTTGTAACACGAGTGGATGTTGGTAAACGGATCTTAGCACAGCATCTCCCTTGCCAAAATTGAAGGCATTAGCAAAGTCTAGTTTAATGAAAGATTTGTGGTGAGGCTAGTTATGTATGCGCGTGCCATATGGATTGATACTAGTTTCGCAGATTAGTAGAATCTCAAATTCCATGATGACTACCTCCCTGCTGACCATTCTCACGGCTGCCCTGGCAACAAGGCGGAATAGAGAGTTGCCAACAGTAACTGGCCTGATTCCTCCATCCATTTCTCCTAGTTCACAGAAGGATGCACCTTAGAAGAGAGGTTAGTTGGTCCTTGGGACACCGCCGGCGAGGCAAACATTGGTGAATATTGTGAGCCTGGACAGGAGACTCTAAGCAACATCCCCCAACGGCTGTATGTGTCGTGTGTTCACCCCCGTGAAACCACCAGAAAAGACATAGCTTTGTACACTTCGATTCTTGCACTGTTAATGCTTCTGGTCTGGTTGCATTGTCATGGGAATCATTGATGATGTTTCTTGCTCTGGGAGGACGCTTGTCCTGTACAGGATTGGGTGGACGCTTGTCCTGTACAGGATTGGGTGGACGCTTGTCCTGTACAGGACTGGGTGTGATGAATGAATCCTCTGAGAGCAGTGTTATCTTCACTTGTGATTAGTCTGATTGCTTTTGCAGTATTCACCTCCTCTATTTTTCTAACTGACCTGTGCATTAATTTTGGAGATTTCAGAAGAGGTTTTGCTTGCTATTTTAAATACGATTAAAAAAATGCAGATATGACACAACTACAGATTTGCTCCTGTATCTAAAAATTGCTACAGGAGAATGAAACTTATGACGACGTTTCGGTCCGACTACTACTAGTTAATGGTTCAAGGACCGAAACGTCCTCATAAGTTCCCATCTCGTATGTGCTGGCTGTTTATGTATCATTCCAGTCACGGTATTGTGACTTTTTATTCTTCATTCGTACACAGGTACGAACACTTAGTTAAGAAACCTTGAACATAAAATCTATAAGAATACAAATCTGAAAACAGTTATATCTCCTGACTGTTAATGAACAACCATTTCGACCCGCAACAAATATTGCATCAACTTCACGAAAATATAACAATAAACAAAAAGTAATTCTCTAAATACAAAAAGGTTATTACCACGTTGCTGCAGGAAAAAAACCTATTTGAATATTTAGACAATCATCAATGGTTATTCATTCGACAGCTTATCAAATAGCTGAAGGAAAAACAGTAGGCTGAGTCGTTCGACGGGGAGCATTCATAACTCTTGAAATTGGAGAAGAGAAATAAGTTTGTGCTGGGAATGTAGTAGGATCCCTCCTCTTACTCTTCCTGTCGTATCCTAAGACCTCCCTTCTCTCTCCTTCGCACCCAGGACGAATCTTTCTCTCCTACCCCTCTGCCTCTATTTCATACCACTTTCTCTGTCTCTGTCTGTCAGCCAAAGCATCCTCTATCTCTAAATCACTCTTTTCCTAAGCCTCCCTTTATTTCCTCAGAGACAGGATCGTCTTTAGCTCCTTTGTTCTTTCCCTGTTGTTGATGTTACTCAGCATCCCAAGTCTATCTTCCCTCTCTCTCTCTCTGTCAGGCTCCTAACATGTTTTCCCTTACAACCTTCTTATTTTCAAGACTCAATCCCCTCCTTCGTCTTTCTCATCATGTGGCTTTCTTGCTTCCATCTTTTTATATCTTTCCTCTTTTTTTCCCCCACATTTCACACCACGGCCTCCTTCCCTCTTCTCATCACACCCTATTACACCTTGGCCTTCTCTTCTTTCTTCATCGACTCTCCTTTTAACCTTTCCCTCTTTCCTCGTTTCCTGCACCCCTCATAATCTGGTTCCCCCTTCTCTCCCTTCCCTTCCCTCAGAATCCGCCTCTTTTCCCCTATCTTCCTTCAGAATTCGGGGTGCTCAATAAACTTGCCGCTTCTGAGGCAAATTCTAAATCTAAATCGTTCACTACCCTCACAACCCACCTTTTTTTTCCCCTCCATCATCGTCCTGTCACAGTTCCCCTCCCTTCCCATCCTCTTCTCCCTGCCTGTTCCTTGCAGCTTGTGCTCCAGGCTGGCCGGTGTCCTCATCGGAGACAGTGTTATCTTGCTACCACACACTGGCTCCCACTCTCCTCTCCTTGATGATTGTAAACTCCTCGATTGTAATTAATTGCCGGCCTAATTGGATTCAAACACTATGTTGGTATCTTCTTGCCATGTTCCCTTATTACTGTGGGAGTGGTGGTCTTCCTGTGGTCTCCACTATCGCTGGAGGCCAGTGTAGGAGCCTATGGTCTCACAACTGCTGAGGAATTACCATCTCCTAGGAGAAATGGAATTTAAAAAGATATCTTCATCACAGAGCTATACAACAAAACTATTAAAGGTATTAAAAATACTAACTTTTTTGGTATACACATAAATACATGTGCAATACAGATCCAGTGTCGGGTGTGAGATTATTATTATTATTATTAATATTATTATTATTTTACTATTACTATGATTATTATTATTTTATTATCAAATTATTGTTTATTATTATTAAATTTTATTATTATTTTTATTAATATTATTCTCACTAATTATTATTATTATTGTTATTACTATTATTAAATTATTATTACTAATAAATTATTATTATTATTATTATTACTATTATTACTGATATTAAAAATAACAGTATTGGTTGCCTGAATTCTTCTAACTTTATTTTATTTACGTAACGCGAGAAGGCTTCAGGCTAAGAGATTTGGCCACATAAAGTAAGAAAGCCATCCTGCGTGATGGAATACGAGAGTGAAAGCATAGATTTCTCACTGTGTGACTAGCATCCTCCCTATCACCCCATCAGACATCTGTAATATTCTTCCCGCAGTATTCACCTTCTTCCTAGACTTTCTTTTCATCCCCTCATTTTTTTTTTGTTCCTTCTACCCCTCTTTCCCCCTCCTCTTTTATTTTCCGATCTTCTCCCTCCCCTCCCCAATCTCTCTCCTTCCCTCCTACTCCTCCTCCCTCTTCCTGCACTGCCCTCCTCTCTCCCTCATGCTGTTCCTCACCCCTAAACACGAAAGTCCTTGAGAAGGGTTACTGTATAAATAGATACTGTATCTATCACGACACATTTCCTCCTCTGGCGTGGGTAGGTGGATAGTGAATAGTGATAGTGAATTTGAAGGAAGGTGTGTAGAGAAGTGACGTGGTTTCTAGGGAGGATTGACGATGATGATGGCGTTAATGATGATGATAACCAATATAATGATAATGGTGATGACACAGTGCACATGCAAGGGTCATACATCACCTGAGGCATGGTAGGTAATCAGGTGAAGGGGACTCCAATTCCTCAGAATAAGAGCCCCTTGCCGTCATCACGGCGACGCCCATGAAGGAAGAGAGCTGGGAGAAAATATATCCGTTAATGAGGAAGAGTTTTACGCCCACATTTGGGCGTGATTAAGTGCGACAAAAAAATTGTCGTAATTGGGGTGAGTGAATTCATCAGAGGGGACGTCTTTTTTTGGTAAATAATTGGAACGTGTTTAATTGGAATTTACTTGGGAGTGACATCAAAATTAGCTACGAAAAGAGAAAAGTGTGAATGAGCCTATTTTATTATATATATATACATATATGTATATTTTTTTTTTTGGGGGGGGAGAGAAATGGGATGCATTGTCAATGTGTGCTGCTAATCACAGAACGAGTGGGACTCGAAGCCATGGCAGGCAATCGTGCCATAGGTTCGAATACTTGCCGTTCTGTGATTTGTTTACAATGGTAATATTACGATTTTGTGAGTGGTGCGCCACAAGCAGACCTGACTACTGTATCAGTGGCATTATGATAGTTGTTTCCTATGAGGGAAGACGTCCAGACACATGAGACACGATAGTCTTTGTCCTCATCACTTTTTGGGTAATTTTTAATGTCTGTTACGATGTTCTGGGGAGTCTGTTGTGTAGAGAGAACCGTCAAGTGCTTGTAGAGCAGACTAGAGTCACAGAAGATTATCTTTCCTTCTGTTTTTTTTTCTTTTTTCTTTTTAAATAAGAGAGTTGGTATCTTTATTAGCGTTCAACAGAACCAGTGATTCAATCTGATACTACCAGACTATGTACATTTATTAATTTCGTGTGTTTTGCAAGGTGCTGCAGTGCTGCTGGACTGTGCCAGCAGTGTAAACAAGGTGCTGCAGTGCTGCTTGACTGTGCCAGCAGTGTAAACAAGGTGCTGCAGTGCTGCTTGACTGTGCCAGCAGTGTAAACAAGGTGCTTGCAGTGCTGCTGGACTGTGCCAGCAGTGTAAACAAGGTGCTGCAGTGCTGCTTGACTGTGCCAGCAGTGTAAACAAGGTGCTGCAGTGCTGCTTGACTGTGCCAGCAGTGTAAACAAGGTGCTGCAGTGCTGCTTGACTGTGCCAGCAGTGTAAACAAGGTGCTGCAGTGCTGCTGGACTGTGCCAGCAGTGTAAACAAGGTGCTGCAGTGCTGCTGGACTGTGCCAGCAGTGTAAACAATGTGCTGCAGTGCTGCTGGACTGTGCCAGCAGTGTAAACAAGGTGCTGCAGTGCTGCTGGACTGTGCCAGCAGTGTAAACAAGGTGCTGCAGTGCTGCTGGACTGTGCCAGCAGTGTAAACAAGGTGCTCACTGCAGAGCAAAGTAAATACTGTATATATGCGAGGCATTGGTTTCCTGCACCGTTGTTGTAAGTAGTGGATTCTCATTGTTCGTCTTAATGAGAGTCGTGTATGGCATCCGTGCACAGGGTAGTGAGTAGGGAGGGACGTCGTTGACAAGCCTTTAATAGGGATCTTCAGTTTGATTAGATTAGTCCTATCTGCGTTCAGCCAGTTAGTGTATAGGTTATTCACTGGCATTTTGCTGATACTATCTGACAAGTTGTAGGAGAGAAGCAGCTCATCCCTGAGCCGCCCTGGCGACGTACAGTCCTTCATGACCTCAGCACAGAACATTGGGTTTAACTGTGTTATTCCTTCACATGCAGTAAGAAGCTTCAATTCTTCCCTCATGTTTATGAGGAACACTAAAAATTATCATGGCTTTGAATGGTGAAATTATAATAACGCAGTTGTTCACACTCGTGTCATTACGATTTCCAGAGTCATTCATAAAGGCTTTCAGAGGACTTAGGCTAGAGCATGCCACAGCCTTGCTGCTGTGAGGTCCACCTGTCAAAACTGGAATTTGTAGTCACAGTGGGGCCCATGCTAACCTTTCTAGTGTATACGAAAAAACTCCTAATTTAATAAACCTTATTATACCGGCATGGTAGAGTAGAAATCACACTGGTCTATTAGACTTGGGACTGACTTGCCATGGTTTCGATGCCTCCGTTCCCTGAGTTGAATTATGACAGAATTGAATTATTCAGAACAGTCTTGCATATGCAACGTGGATGGCAATGTTCATACCTACAAATATTCTAAGGGGAGGGGGGGGGGGGGAGCTATGTCTTTCTTCAAGTCTGTAGTGTAGGTTACTGATAATAGCGTTGTTGATTCCTACTTCTAAATATGAATTGTGTAACTCAGTGTCAGTGTGATTGATCTGAAAGGGTAGATGGTAATTAATGCAGACAATTGTGCATAAGATTTTGATTTTGTCCGTAGATATTGCGAGACCATCTTCAATACTTCTAACAACAAAATGGTTGTAACTATGACCATAATTTTTAAAGGGGTGGATCGGTTAGGTGACTAAAAGCTCCAACGGCGGGTCATCATCTAAGACCGGCGTCAGGAAACACTTGTCCTGTTCCCTGACAAACCTTACCTAACCCTAACCCAATACTTCTAACTGTAGCGGAGTGGAAGGGAGTTTGTATCTGTTGTAGGTATTAGCAAGGATGAAAATATTTCCTACATAAGATATGACAGCCTCATGTTTCTTAGAGATGTCTGACGTCATTACACACACTGAAGAGAGAGGGACTGCGTACTCCACCCTGAGATATGCTTACTTTAAATAAGGCACACAGGTGGTGCTCATGACTCCTGAGGCTGTTCTGATGCTCATGCACCCTACTCTCCCTCTCACACGGAAGTTTGTCATTTGTACCAAGATAATCTCTCTCTATTGGTTGTGTCCAAGATAGCTCTGAGGTTAATAAAGGCTGCCTTATGCCAGGTTTCTGGCCTGGTGAAGTAAACGGAAAGCATGTTTAGGCGCTTCTGCCAGGTAGTAACCCATCAAAACTGAATGAGAGAGAGAGAGAGAGAGAGAGAGAGAGAGAGAGAGAGAGAGAGAGAGAGAGAGAGAGAGAGAGAGAGTTGATATTGTATTTGGACACTGAGCGAGCTAAGAACAATTTTCTCAAGCATCTTGCAGACGCAGGATGTCAACAAGATCCATCTAAACTTGTGAGTGTTTGGTTCTGGAATGATTACTACCGTAAGAGAGGCTGTGTCCAGCAGATAGGTAGGACGCCATTCTGCGAAAACTGAGTCTTCGCAGATCAAGGAAGGTGTTGTCTGGCCGTTCTTCATGAAGTGTAAGAGTGTTGTAGGTTATCTCGTCTTCCCCAAGTGAAGTGGCTTTGATGCTTTATAAATGCCGCTTGAAACTCGACGAGTGTTATTTTTTCACACTCTCTAAGCGTCCTGCTGATATTGTTTGTGTTGTCCAGGTGACAAATAAAATATCACTATCCAGTGGCTGGAACAATTCCCCAAAATCATGTACTTAGGAGAGAAACCTTATGACTATGTTTCGGTCCGTCCTGGACCATTGTCAAGTCATACCAACTGTGACCTGACAGGGGTCTAGAAGGGACCGAAACGTCGTCTTAAGGTTCCTCTCCTAAGTGTTGATTTCTGGTGATTTGGCCAAGTGAGATTGAGGGTTCTGAGGCAAGCTTAGCCAGCTTGAAACATCTGCATACTGGCCAAGTAGCGTGTCTGCATACGTCGAGGGTGAGTGATGCTCAGTCAGAGGGTGTTAATGGGGATGGTAGGAGGGGAGGGGTGATAGGATGGTGGGGAGGGAATAAGAGAAAGGAGGGGGTACGTGTGGGGATGGTAGGGAGAGGGTGGGAGGAGAGGAGATGAGGGAGTGTGCAGTGGGAGGAATTGGTGGTGAAGACAGGTAAAAATAAAAATAGGAATTAAAGGTAATGGGGAAGGAAAGAAGAATTAAGAACGGGGGATAGAGAGGGTGGAAAAGATAGTGTAAAGGGCGAGGGAACAGGGAGGAGGATGGATGGTAGGAGAAATGTGGGTGAAATTAAATCGAAGAATCGTGTTAGTAAATGAAATTTACTTTCCATATCATCTTCCCTATTCTTTCTTTCTCCCTTATCTTCCTTCCCCAATTCTATTCTCTTCCCTTTCATCTTCCATCATCTCCTTCTCCTCTTCCCTCAATTCCTTTTCCTATTATCCTGTTTTCTCCTTCCTCTTTCTCTCACATTCTCTCTTTTCTTCCCTCCACACACCACACTCACACACACAACACACATATATGCCACACACACTCTCACTCTCACACCACACACACACACACACACACACACACTTGACCAGCCGCTGGCAAACACTGCTCGCTTGAACGCAATAAAAATAAACACGACTTAATTGTTTCAAGGTGATAAGAGTGCTGCTCTCTTCTACTTTATCCCTCTCTTCCTACCTCCTCTTCTTTATCCCTCCGCATTTTCTTCTTTATCTCTCTGTCTCAACTTCTTTCTCCATTTTCTTCATCCGACAAGTACATGGTAAACAAAGACACATGTGTAATATTGAGACGTTTCGCCAACCAATGGCTTTGCCAATCCAATACAGAGAAAAATCTGGAGACGGTGGAAGACAAGACGTAACTTGAGGTGATCAGTCCCTCGTCCTTGATGGTATGTGTTTGAGACGCTGGAAGGGTTGAAGAAGCAGGCTGAGGTATTCACTCCAAGAGTACATGAGTAAGCCGTGTGTCTTATTCACCTACTTGTTGGGTTTTATGAAAGCCATTTAAGATAATCCCACGTAGAACTTTTATCCCCCCGTCATGAAGACGCACCTCGCTAGTCCTTCTGCCTTGCATGGCACTTGCTAACAACTTCTCCACTGAAGCCAAATGTCTTGCTGCCGATAATAGCAAAGAAGAAACATGTTGCAGAGCAAGAATTTACTAGGGCGACGTTTTGCTCTGTGTAGATCGAAGTGAGTTGTGTCCCTGTCTTCACTAACAGTCAAGTAATACACCGCGGTCTCTTCTCCTCTCACTAATTTCTGCTGCAATACAGATATACACACCGAGTGGTGTATACCTCGCGGTGTATATGCACTGAAAGATTACTTTAATCCCTATTTAAGGGATTAAAGCATCCTCGCCTGGTTGTGAACAGGTTTTGAGCAACCTTAATGACCCTCGCGAGGTTAATAACCTTAAAACCCCATCAATCATACGTAACATTTATTACGATGGTTACTCAGAGTACAATTTAATAAAGAAAAAAAAGTCATAATACCGTCGTAGATTAAACAATTTATTAAAATCCCTCACTAAACGATGCTTAAGGCGACGTTTCGCTCGGTGCTGGACCATTGTCAAGTTACACCAGTTTAAGAAAGGTGTCCTGCTAGGCTCATGTTTGTAGGATCGATGGCTCAGTTGGTAAGGTGACATATACATTGTGTGGCCTCTTGAGGAGGGACAATGTGTCGTGGGGTCGAATCCTGGCCTGCCGCAGTTTGGTAAATGATATATATATATATATATATATATATATATATATATATATATATATATATATATATATATATATAATTTAAAATTATAGGTACCCTCATCCTCAGAGAAGACAATAAACCTACCTGATCGGCCATAGATCAGAGTTTGAGATATATATATATATATATATATATATATATATATATATATATATATATATATATATATATACTATATATATATAAGGTAAATAAGTATATATTCACGCGGGAGGTGAAATAAGCAATACAAATAACTAGCTTAAATTTAGTGAAATTTAGTGGAAATTGGAAAAAAAAAATTTGCTTAATACAAAACTCGACATTAAAGTTAGATTAATAATTTGCGTAATAATAATAATAATAATAATAATAATAATAATAATAATAATAATACCAAGAACAATAACATTAATTTGGTCTATGACTGACCTAATAACCATGAAATAAGATTTTATATATGAAATTAATGTTATTAATATTATTGGTGTCATTACTTGTGTAGTTAGATAGACCTAGAAATAGAAAGCTATATGTTTCAAACAAATAATAAAGAGACATTGTGTAACTGCATACATGTAGTAATAATAATATTATTATTATTAATAATAATAGTATTAATAATTGTGGGACTGCATATAATAATAATAATAATAATAATAATAATAATAATAATAATGAGACACTGTGGAACTGCATTCACGTAATTAAATAGTGTTGAGAGCAAACTAGAGTGGGTTTACTTGTAACCTGAGACACCACTTAAAATTATCAACGCACAGAGGACTTGCACTGAAGCCTTTCTCCTGTACAGTAGACTTCCCCAGTGAATGACTGACTAGAGAAGCTTGCCCCACTGTCGAAACGACTCGATAAAGATCGTCTCCGTGAATTGTATGTATCTTTACCCCTTGTCTGAATTGTACAATTCGGCTTCACTCAAAATTATACAGTTAGTCTCTGTGATACGCTTTAATATTTGGAGAGATGTGTGTTGTGGTGGTGTGAGGTTCACTAGTGCTCAGTGAAACAAACTGCGAGTCTGTATCCCTGGCTCTTATGATATTCCCTCCAGGCTAGTAAAGGGCTCTTGATAACAAGTAATTGGAGGTACTCCATCTCCTTAATAAAACACAGGTCCGACACTTGGATACCTTTATTGCCGGCAATAAAGATACTCAAGTGTAGGACATGTGTCTCATTCATCGACTTGTTGGTATTGTGTACCATCAGTGGTATGGTACCCTCCTCTCCTTTCCCTGGATCGAACCCGCTTACCTCCCATTGTTTGTGTGAGAGTCGTGATCCCTACGAATTTAGCGATTCCTCAGGAACACTTCTCCACGAACTCACCACAAATAGGCGAGTACAAACAGGTGAGCACAGCTCCTCACGACAAACTTCTTAAAGACGTGGGCTGTGAGGAGCTGTGTTCGAGGGAAATGATCACGTTATTTTGTTTTTAAAGGCTTAATGTTATTAGGCTAAATTAAATTGCGCTTGTTATAATAAGGTTAGGCAAGTTTTCTAAGTTTCTTTTGGTACAAAATTATTAATTTTTGCATTAACATAAATGAAATATATATATATATATATATATATATATATATATATATATATATATATATATATATATATATATATATATATTAAACGTATAAGAGAAAATTTTAGAAAGGACTTAATTTTAAATAAGTTCTTGCTAATTGACTAGTTTTACCTATTCGGCAATGACATATATATATATATATATATATATATATATATATATATATATATATATATATATATATATATATATAGTTATATATTCATTCCTTTATTTGCTTTACCTGTTCCTCCTTTTCCCCGTTCCTCCCTTGAAATATCGAGAGACTTTAGGAACTTGATACAGTGACCCTGGTATAGGGCTAAGAAAGGGAAAGACATGATTAAGACAAAATTGGAGGACGCATTGACAGGGTAGCTAGAGACAGACTCAAAAACACACGTTGAAAACATGTTTATTTGTGGCATCCTTTCGCTCCGTGAAGAGTGAGTGAGTGAGAGGAGAGAGAGAGAGAGAGAGAGAGAGAGAGACGAGGGACACGAGGCCGTAAGTGAAAGCTCAAGACAGAGGTGAGACGTTAGGGATATCAGAAAACATTTCTTCAGACCTAAGGAGGTAGAGAAGTGGGATGGGCTAGGAAGGGGGGGTTTGGAGGGCAAACCTCCAGCCACAGCTTCAAGAGTAGGTACGACGGAAGAGAGGAGAGAGGCCAGACATCGAATGGACGTCGATCAGTTCCTCATTATGAAGCTGAAGGGAGGGATGGGTGGTCAGCGCACACACACACACACACACACACACACACACACACACACACACATGGAGCCACATGGGGGTTCAGAAACGTGGAGGGCTAAGATGATGGAGGTGGTACTGGAAAACCTCATGTACCAACACGTAAGGGACACTACCAGAGAGAGAGGAGACGATGAACCAGAAAGACTGGACCTAGTATTCACCTTGAGTAGTGCAGATATTGAGAACATCACATATAAAAGACTTCTCGAGGCTAGTGACCACGTGGTTCTGAGCTTCGAGTACATAGAGTTACAAGTGGAGAGGGAAGTGGGAAGGGAAGAACAAATGAAACCAAACTACAAGAGAGGGGACTACACAGGCATGAAGAATTTTCTGCACGAGGTTCATTGGGACAGGGCACTAGCAGGGAAGTCAGTAAATGAAATGATGGAATATGTGACAACAATATGCAAAGAAGCTGAGGAAAGGCCTGGTCACAGACCGGGCAGCGGGGGCGTTGACCCCCGGAACCCTCTCCAGGTATACTCCAGAGGTTTGTTCCCAAGGGTAACATAAATAACGAGAAAGCCAGGATGAGCCCATGGTTCACCCAAAGGTGCAGAGAGGCCAAAACCAAGTGTGTTAGAAAATGAAAAAAGCATAGAAGGCAAAGGACCCAGGAGCATAAGGAGAGCAGTCGTAGAGTCAAAAATGAATATGCACAGGTAAGAAGGGAGGCCCAACGACAATACGAAAATGATATATCAGCGAAAGCCAAATCTGACCCGAAGCTGTTGTACAGCCACATCAGGAGGAAAATAACAGTCAAGGACCAGGTAATCAGGCTGAGGATGGAAGGAGGGGAGGTCACAAGAAACGACCGAGAAATATGCGAGGAGCTCAACATGAGAATCAAAGAAGTGTTCACAGAGGAGACAGAAGGGACTCTAGAAAGACGAAGAGGTGGGATATACCATCAAGTGTTGGACACAATACATACAACCGAGGAAGACGTGAAGAGGTTGCTATGCGAGCTAGATACCTCAAAGGTGATGGAGCCGGATAGCATCTCCATGGATCCTGAGAGAAAGAGCAGATGTGCTATGTGTGCCACTAACAACAATCTTCAACACATCTATCGAAACAGGGGGACTACCTGAGGTATGGAAGACACGAAACATTAAACTACAGACCAGTGTCACTGACATGTATAGTATGCAAAATCATGGAGAAGATTATCAGGAGAAGAGTGGTGGAGCACCTAGAAAGGAATGTGCTTATCAACGACAACCAGCATGGTTTCAGGGACGGGAAATCTTGTGTCTCAAACCTACTGGAGTTCTATGACAGGGTGACAGCAGTAAGACAAGAGAGAGAGAGGGGTTGGTACATTGCATTTTCTTAGACTGTAAGAAAGCTTTTGACTCAGTTCCACTCAAGAGATTAGTGCATAAGCTGGAGGACCAGGCAGGATCAGGGAATATCTGTCGGGAAGACAGCGTGTGATGGTAGTGACGAGGTGCCAGAATGGGAACCTGTAACGAACGGGGCTTCACAGGAATCAGTCCAAGGACCGGTGCTGTTTCTGGTATATGTGAATGACATGACGGAAGGAATAGACTCAGAAGTGTCCCTGTTTGCAGATGATGGAAAGTTGATGAGAAGAATTCAATCGGACGAGGACCAGGCAGAACTACAAAGGGATCTGGATAGGCTGCAAGCCTGGTACAGAAACTGGCTCCTAGAGTTCAACCCCACCAAGTACAAAGTCATGAAGATTGGGGAAGGACAAAGACGTCCACAGACGGAGTACAGTCTAGAAGGTCAGAGACTACAAACCTCACTCAAGGAAAAGGATCTTGGGGTGAGTATAACACCGGGCACATCTCCTGAGGCGCACATTAACCAAATAACTGTTTCAGCATATGGGCGCCTAGCAAACCTAAGAAGAGCATTCCGACATCTCAATAAGGAATCGTTTAGGACCCTATACACCGTGTATGTCAGGCCTATATTGGAGCATGCAACACCAGTTTGGAACCCACACCTACCCAAGAACATAAGGAAATTAGAGAAAGTGCAAAGGTTTACAGCAAGACTAGTCCCGGAGCTAAGGGGTATGTCCTACGAGGAGAGGTTAAGAATCGACGTGACGACACTGGAGGACAGGAAAGATAGGGGAGATATGATAACGACATATTTAATACAGAGACGAATTGACAAGGTGGACAGAGACAGGATGTTCCAGAGATGGGACACAGCAACAAGGGACCACAATTCGAAGCTGAAAACCCAGATGAGTCATAGGGATATTAGGAAGTATTTCTTTAGCCTTAGAGTTGTCAGGAAGTGGAATAATCTGGAGAGTGAAGTAGTGGAAGAAAGTTCCATACATAGTTTTAAGAAGAGGTATGATAAAGCTTATGGAGCAGGGAGAGAGTGAATTAGTATCGACCAGTGCAGAGGCGGGGCCAGGAGCTATGACTCGACCCCTACAACCACATATAGGTGAGTACATATATGTGAGTACACACACACACACATACACACACACACACACAAAACAGGCCTAGTGTGTAATCGACATGTGCCTAGGACAAAATGGTAACTAACACACACAGGAGAGATAGGGGGGACATGATAACGACATATAAAATACTGAGAGGAATTGACAAGGTGGACAGAGAGAATGTTCCAGAGATGGGACACAGCAACAAGGGGACACAGTTGGAAGTTGAAGACTCAGATTAATCACAGGGATGTTAGCAAGTATTTCTTTAGCCTTAGAGTTGTCAGGAAGTGGAATAATCTGGAGAGTGAAGTAGTGGAAGCAAGTTCCATACATAGCTTTAAGAAGAGGTATGATAAAGCTTATGGAGCAGGGAGAGAGTGAATTAGTATCGACCAGTGCAGAGGGGGGCCAGGAGCTATGTCTCGACCCCTGCAACCACAACTAGGGGAGTACACACACACACACACACACACACTCTCTCTCTCTCTCTCTCTCTCTCTCTCTCTCTCCTCTCTCTCTCTCTCTCTCTCTCTCTCTCTCTCTCTCTGTCCTACGAGGAGAGGTTACGGGAAATCGACCTGACGGCATTGGAAGACAGGAGGGATAGAGGGGATGTGATAACGATATACAAAATACTGCGTGGAATAGACAAGGTGGATAGAGACAGGATGTTCCAGAGAGGGGACACAGAAACAAGGGGTCACAATTGGAACACACACACACACACACTACTACTACTACTACTACTACTACTACTACTACTACTACTACTACTACTACATACCACAGGCCTAGTGTCTAATCGACATTGTGATATAGGTCACTGGTTGTGAGGTCAAAGCACGTGGTGCACACCTCATTGAGGGAAGGGCTTGGAGGACCATATAAGGCCGAGGAAACAACTAGGGAGAGACATTCTGGCAGAGCTTTGGCCTGTGTGTCTCTAGTTTCCTCGGCCTAATATGGTCCTCCAAGCCCTTCCCTCAATGAGGCGTGCACCACGTGCTTTGACCTCACAGGCTGTGACCTATATCACAACATGTACCTAGGACAAAATGGTAACTAATACACACACATACACACACACACACACACACACACCAGGAGCTGTGTATCGACCCCTGCAACCACAACTAGGTGAGTACACACACATACTAGTTGCTACCTCCTGGTAGACAGTGTTTACAGACGCGTCTGAGGTCCTCATCACTGTCATCTCTGAGACTGTTTTAAGACGCTCTCCTTGACAGCTTGGTTTACCTCTTTAGTTTTATATATATATTTTTAAAGAGGTTTTGGTTTTTATTCTATTTTAAGCCCGATTTTTTTTTTTTTTGGGGGGGGGTCAATTTAAATGCACCTAGATTCCTAGACACTCGCAGATACTGGAACATACTCTCAGATGCAGATACACTCAAATACTCGCAGATATTCGTAGATATACGCAGATATTCGCAGATACACGCAGATATTCGCAGGAGAAACACTGCAGTAGGCCAATACTGGGCAGGTCTTTCACAAATCCAACCCACTAACAGAATAAACACTATTCAAGTCCCACTCAGAGTGAGGGAGGGAGAAGAGGGAGGGAGGGAGAGGAGAGAGTGAGGGAGAAGAGGGAGGGAGGGAGATGAGAGAGGGAGGGAGGGAGGAAAGACTCTGGCGATAAAAAGGTGAAATAGTGAGGAAAAAATTCCCAAGTGTTCGTCTCCTTTAATCATTCATTTGATCGAGTTCCGATATTTCTTGGAGGACAACACTTCCGCCCGATGACCCTTGTATCACAGGAGAACAAGAGCGGTTGTTGCCTAGTGAGCGCCTTCATCCTGAACGAAATTTATCCAAATTTCGTTGCATTTTTACCGAAATAAGAATTGATTTGGAGGTGAAATAATAACCCGTGCTTACTAATTTTTTATATAAATATCTTTACTGGAGAGGAGGGAGGGAGGGAGGAAGGGAGGGAGGGAGGTTTGGAGGTAGGTTTGGAGGGAGGAAGGTTTGGAGGGAGGAAGGTTTGGAGGGAGGGAGGGAGGTTTGGAGGGAGGGAGGGAGGGAGGGAGGAGAGGAAGGGATGGAGGGAGGGAGGAGAGGAAGGGATGGAGGGAGGGAGGGAGGGGAGGAAGGGATGGAGGGAGGGGAGGAAGGGATGGAGGGAGGGAGGGGAGGAAGGGATGGAGGGAGGGAGGAGAAGGGATGGAGGAAATGAGGGAGGAGAGGGAGAGAGGGAGGGAGGGAGGGAGGGGAGATGTGGAAGGAGGGAGAAACTGTGTGAGGGTAAAAGAGAAGGAAACATGGAGAGAGGGAAGGGGGAAGGAAGGAGGGTAGAAGATAGAGGTACAGACAATAGTAACAAAATAAGTACAAGGAGTTGTGAAAAAGAAGTGAAAGGACAGAGAGAGAGAGAGAGAGCGAGCGAGAAAGAGAGAGAGAAAGAGAGAGAGAGATAGTATATTTTGTATGAACAAGACTTTGTCATGTGTATATTTTGCTAAAACTAATATCAAATTTTAAGGCAAGGCGCCGCCTGCAAATATTTGCTCAGCTCTCAGCCTAGCATAATTTTAGTCAAGTTCTTTCCTCTATTATATATATATATATATATATATATATATATATATATATATATATATATATATATATATATATATATATATATATATAAAATATACAGTGGACCCTCGGTTTTCGTTCACCTCCAAACTCGAACAATTATGTAAGTGTATTTTCGTAAGTGCTTTTGTAAGTGTAATTTTGGGGGTCTGAAATGACTAATCTAATTTACATTTGTCCTTATGGGAACAAATTCGTTCGGTAACGGCACTCAAACAGCATTCTGGAAAGAATTTTCAACGAAAACCGAGGGTCCACTGTATATATAATCTCAATCTGGCTATCCCTGGTTATGTCTTTGAATGATCTGAGTTGTGAAGACGGTGTTGCACCGACAGTGTTAGTGTTACCTTCATCCTCCCCGCGGATGATTACACTGGTCTCCATTATTTTTTTTATTGACTCTATGGTATCTTTTTTGGTATATATATGGAAAATAGTGATTCATTGTGTTTTTTATTCATCTCTATCACATCAGGTTGTCAAGTTATACGGAAGCGTTATTTTTCTCTTTTCGTATAACAAGTAAATGAGAAAGTCTTATATTACCAATTAAAATGTTTACCTTATACAGTGGACCCTCGGTTTTCGTTCATCTCCAAACTCGAAAAATTATGTAAGTGTATTTTTGTAAGAGCTTTTGTAAGTGTATTTTTGGGGATCTGAAATGACTAATCTAATTTACATTTGTCCTTATGGGAACAAATTCGTTCGGTAACAAAACTTGAACAGTATTCTGGAAAGAATTTTGAACGAAAACCGAGGGTCCACTGTATTGAATTAAATGTTAAATCTAATATATTTTTCTTTATTTTCAGATTATTAATACGTCTAGAGGCTGCATAAATTCACCAGACATATTTTGCTATGTCTGCGGGCAATTAACCCCTTCAGATTCCCGGAGCAACATTACTCTTTTATTGAAGCGCTGCTACTTTGCTTATTTTGGCTGCAAACTTGGAGACCAGGACAAACTATTTGCACCACACAAAGCTTGCAAGAGTTGCATCAGTAAGCTCCAAATGTGGTCAGTTGGAAAACTTAAATGTATGCCCTTTGGAGTACCAATGGTATGGCGGGAACAGATGAACCACCATGATGACTGCTACTTTTGTATGACTAAAGTAGCTGGATTCAACACGAAGACTAAAGATCGCATAATATACCCAAATATCCCTTCAGCAATAAGACCTGTTCCACACTCTGAAGATATTCCTGTACCTGTGCCACCTGAGACATGGCAAATTTCATCAGAGTCTGATACCAGTGATTCTAAAGAGATGGAAGTAGACTATGAACACAGGCTTCTAGCTCCTGGAACAACATTTGCTTGGTACCGTCATCGTGAAGCGGAATTACTAGCTTGTGTGTTCGCGTGTGTTGTCAGCCGTCTCCCACCAGGTGCTGCGTGAAACACTGGTTTTGATCAAATAATGTACGTTGAGGTTCAAGTGTATCAGGGTAGGTGAGAAAGAAAGTGTACCAAGGTATTGGGAGAGTATACTAGGGTGGTGAAAACCAAGTGTACCAAGGTGGTGAAAACGAGGTGTTCCAGGGTGGTGAGGAACAAAGTGTACCAGGGTGGTGAGGAACAAAGTGTACCAGGGTGGTGAGGAACAAAGTGTACCAGGGTGGTGAGGAAGAAAGTGTACCAGGGTGTTGAGAAACAGTGTTCCAGGGTAGTGAGGAACAAAGTGTACCAGGGTGTTGAGAAACAAAGTGTACCAGGGTGTTGAGAAACAAAGTGTACCAGGGTGTTGAGAAACAGTGTACCAGGGTGTTGAGAAACAAAGTGTACCAGGGTGTTGAGAAACAAAGTGTACCAGGGTGTTGAGAAACAAAGTGTACCAGGGTGTTGAGAAACAAAGTGTACCAGGGTGGTGATGAACAAAGTGGTTAATAGCTGTAAAATTTCGTGGACATTCTAGTCGAAAGTGCTCGGCAGCCAACCCAACTTGCGTCTCTAGATTCTTGACTCTAGATTCTTGACTATAGATTTTTGACTATAGATTCTTGACGTTATAGATTCTTGACTCTATAGATTCTTGACTCTATAGATTCTTGACTCTATAGATTCTTGACTCTATAGATTCTTGACTCTATAGATTCTTGACTCTATAGATTCTTGACTCTATAGATTCTTGACTCTATAGATTCTTGACTATAGATTCTTGACTCTATAGATTCTTGACTCTATAGATTCTTGACTCTATAGATTCTTGACTCTATAGATTCTTGACTCTATAGATTCTTGACTCTATAGATTCTTGACTCTATAGATTCTTGACTCTATAGATTCTTGACTCTATAGATTCTTGACTCTATAGATTCTTGACTCTATAGATTCTTGACTCTATAGATTCTTGACTCTATAGATTCTTGACTATAGATTCTTGACTATAGATTCTTGACTCTAGATTCTTGACTCTAGATTCTTGACTATAGATTCAACCTAAATATTCAGTGTTGATCCCAACAGAACTGAAATATACTGAAAGATACTATAAAATATGATAATATACTGAATGACTAACTGATGCATCACCCATATATGGAAGGGAAATAACTGCAGGCTCGATTCTCCGTACGGTAATGTAACTACAAGAGTGTGGAGTGGGACCTCTGTACCTCGAGTCTGGACTTATCTGGCTGATTGACTAGCTGACTGGCTGACTGACAGCTAGCGTTTGTGCCATGACTGTTTCATGACTGACGTTGGCCGACTGACTTAATTGGTTGGATGACATATTAGGTTTCAAGCCTTAAAAATGGGTATTGAAAGTGGACACTCAGGGTATATACAGTGAGAAATATATACCTTTCGGTGTATATATATATATATATATATATATATATATATATATATATATATATATATATATATATATATATATATGTATAGATGAATTGGTTATCTTATTCTCAGTTTACATAAACGTTTCTTTCCTGGTTATCACTCACTTATATATTTACTATATCCTTATTCCCGGTAAATCTTAAGGAATGAGCTCAAAGTTATTAAAAAATACATTAAAAAAATAATAGCAGTAATAATAATAATGATAAATCTTTATTTCTACACATACACGATACAGTTTTCACAGACCATAGCTGACAAAAGTGATATACTATATAGAAAGTCCCTGGTTATGCAGAGCCTTTCGGGCTTCCTAGGTTAATCCTGTTTCCCAAGATGCAACCCACACCAGTCGACTAACACCCAGGTACCTACTTGCTGCTAGGTGAACAGGATCAGAAACAGCAGGTGTCTTAAGGTAATACGCCCATTGTTTCCACGGGCACTCAATGTGTGAGCTGAGTGCGCGACCAACCGAGCTACGGGAATGATGATAAATAAGTATCAGATTAATTAAAGCAAAACAAAAAAAAAGCCAAGATATTGTTGCAAATAAGTCCAGACTATGTTGCAAATAAGTCCAGACTATGTTGCAAATAAGTCCAGACTATGTTGCAAATAAGTCCAGACAATGTTGCAAATAAGTCCAGACAATGTTGCAAATAAGTCCAGACTATGTTGCAAATAAGTCCAGACTATGTTGCAAATAAGTCCAGACAATGTTGCAAATAAGTCCAGACTATGTTGCAAATAAGTCCAGACTATGTTGCAAATAAGTCCAGACTATGTTGCAAATACGTCCAGACTATGTTGCAAATACGTCCAGACTATGTTGCAAATACGTCCAGACTATGTTGCAAATACGTCCAGACTATGTTGCAAATACGTCCAGACTATGTTGCAAATACGTCCAGACTATGTTGCAAATAAGTCCAGACTATGTTGCAAATAAGTCAAGATTATATAAATAAGCCAAGATTATATAAATAAGCCAAGATATTAATATAAATAAGTCGAAACATTGTTGCAAATTAGCCAAAATATTGTCGCAAATAAGGCATATTGAGTATGTCTGAGTGATGCTCGAGTTGGCAGGGAGATGAGGTTCCCCAGCCTCCCAGAATAGCACTCTTCCCCTACCATCCCAGGGGAGGGGAAGGAAGGGAAGGAAAGAGAAGGAAGGGGAGGGGAAGATATGGTAGGGAAGGTGTAGGAAGACGAATAGGGATGAGCGAAGTGGGAAGGTAGGGAGAAAGGAAGACGTTTTTGATGAGTGTGAAGTGGTCCTGAGAGAGAGAGAGAGAGAGAGAGAGAGAGAGAGAGAGAGAGAGAGAGAGAGAGATTGAGACTTAACTCTTAATGGTCCACTTACAATACGCTTAACACTTCACATTCCCAGTACCACTTTAAAACATTTAGGATGCCTAGCATAGTTCACAGTACAAGTCCCGGTTATGCACTGTAGACTAGCGATATTCACTATAACTTAGATTTATTCTCTATGACTTAGCGATACTCACTATTCATTCTAATTCAGTGTTATTCCCTATAATTTAGCTCTAATTTCTCCATGAATTGCTAGGTTTCCTGCAAATGCGTGGGTGCGTGTGCGGTGTGTGCGTGTAGGTGTGCTTGCGTGCCCCCAGTCCGGTCATAAGGAAGGAGAAGACCATTCAAGATAGCTGCGCGTCCATTGTTGTCAAGCAAGCAAGATATGCGCCTCTACACTGTATGTTCCGTGGCTGCCTTGCTTGCCTGGGCACACCAAGTGGTTCCTCATATCCACCCCAGTGTCAGATTTCATCCCGGAATGTTCACTTGGCTCTCGAGCACCAGTTGCATCACTGTGTTGCTTCCGGTAGCTCCCACACAAGCAGCAGTAGACACCGTCAGTCACTCTTGTGCTGGCTTACGTAATGGCCTGGAGCTTTACGACTTAATAGCCATGGGTTCTAACCCCACCCGTACCGTAGTTTGTTTCATAAACACTGGTGTCTGCAAGTAAATCTAATCCCTTCCCTCATCTCTCTCTCTCTCTCTCTCTCTCTCTCTCTCTCTCTCTCTCTCTCTCTCTCTCTCTCTCTCTCTCTCTCTCTCTCTCTCCCTCTCTCTCCCTCTCTCTCCCTCTCTCTCCCTCTCTCTCTCCCTCTCCCTCCCTCTCTCTCTTTCCTAGCTGCTTTACCATGAGTGGCTAACGTAAACCAATCTTGCCACATGAATATTTTATTCTGACTTTAAGATATGCCCAGAAACGTCCACATCCTCAGAGTTGGTAAAAACGAGTTAAAAGAAAATAAATACATAATAAATAAATGTCTCTGTGTATTCTGAGAGCGAGAGGATTGACTGGGATAGATATTATTATTATTATTATTCTTTACTGCTCTGAAGATAATACTATTCCACCTTGAAATATTATTTGTGTGGAGACGGTCTACCTACCGACGGTAGCCAGTGTTCAGGTCATGCATTGTTAAATTCATCTGGAGTCATATTTTTTTTTACCTCACTTTCCCCCCTCCCGTGACCGGTGAAAATGTTGACCACTTTTGGTTCTACAAGTCACCCACACTTTGGAGAAACATGCTTTTTAACGACGTTTCGGTCCGTGCCGGCCTATCATGAAGTAGGGGTTGTCTCATAGTTCATCTGGAAGTGGTATGCAACTCTGGCGGGTTTACACATGCTGGAATCGGCAAGCCACGGCGGTAGCGACCTCTGGCTTACCCATGATGGACTCAGCAAGCCACACGTATACCTCAGCTCTACCGGTGATGGAAATCAGCAAGCCACGGAGATCATGCCTAGACTTTCCCATGTGCCGGCTACATAGTAGGTTGTCTCATAGCCATCTGGGCGGTATGAACTCTGGCGTTTACCCATGTGGATCAGCAAGCCACGGCGGTAGGACCTCGGCTTACCCATGATGGACTCAGCAAGCCACGCGGTAGTGACCTCAGGCTTACCCATGATGGACTCAGCAAGCCACGGCGGTAGTGACCTCAGGCTTACCCATGATGGACTCAGCAAGCCACGGCGGTAGTGACCTCAGGCTTACCCATGATGGACTCAGCAAGCCACGGCGGTAGTGACCTCAGGCTTACCCATGATGGACTCAGCAAGCCACAGCGGTAGTGACCTCAGGCTTACCCATGATGGACTCATCAAGCCACGGCGGTAGTGACCTCAGGCTTACCCATGATGGACTCATCAAGCCACGGCGGTAGCGACCTCTGGCTTACCCATGATGGACTCATCAAGCCACGGCGGTAGTGACCTCTGGCTTACCCATGATGGACTCATCAAGCCACGGCGGTAGCGACCTCTGGCTTACCCATGATGGACTCTGCAAGCCACGGCAGTAGCGACCTCTGGCTTACCCAAGATGCACTCGGTGAGATCATTTCATGATAGCTTGTCAAAACACAGTGCCATGTAGCACTGAAATTGTTACCGCATGTAATAATATTGATAGTGTATACAGTATTGACAAGTTGTTGGCTGATTAGTGATGATTCCAACCTTTTGTGCTCTTCACATCATGTGAGTTTTGAAGAGACATTGCAAATGTTGAATATGAAGATATCTATTAGAAGAGACGAGACCAACTGTAACAGTAGATGGTGGTGCTTACAGTGGCGATGTTTGTAGTAGTAGTTATGATGTTAGTACTGGTAGTGATGGTGGTGATGTTCATGCTGGGGGGTGGGGGGTGGAGATGATGTGGTGGGTGATATGAATGGTTGGGGTTAATATGACGCTTGGGGAACACTAAGAGCACTTGCCTGCAAAGGTAAGGGGTGAGGGAGACAGAGTAACCAATCTGCAGAGTGCACCTGCTGATGGCACGGACAACAGTACGAGGATATCAGAATTCTCAGTCTTAATTCTTTTCTTCGCTTTTTAATATTTTCCTCAGTATTGTTTACATAGATATTTGTCTTTATACAGTAAGTCTCGTTAACGTACGTAAGTGTGTGTGTGTGTGTGTTAAAAACTGATAATGCGAGCTGATGGACAAAGTTTCTAGCTACTGGGACAGACTATATTTACCAACGTCCATTGTGTAAAGTCTGTTGATTTTGGCAGAGGATGCAGCCTCAGTCTGATCATTACTGATGCATAATGTCAGAATGTTGGGGCGTATGTTAGTGTGCCCTTATGTAGTACTAATATATATATATATATATATATATATATATATATATATATATATATATATATATATATATATATATATATATGTCGTGCCGATTAGGTAAAACTTGCGATTTTGGCTTAAATAGCAACGCTCACCTTGCCATATAAGACAAGTGAATATTTGTTTATGCAATAATTTCGCCAAAATCATTCTGAACATAACGAAAAAAATATATTTCATTGTGTTTGTTTATTATTAAATTAATGTTAACGTATCTAAAATATATTTAGTTGGGTTAGGCTAAATTAAATTGCGCTTGTTGTAATAAGGTTAGGTAAGTTTTCAAAGTTTCTCTTGGTACAAAATTATAAATTCTTACATTAACATAAATGAAAAAAAAATATATCTCTAAATGTATAAGAGAAAATTTTAGAAAGGACTTAATTTTAGATGAGTTCTTGCTAATTGACCAGTTTTACCTAATCGGCACGACATATAAATATATATGTATATAATCACCAGTATTGTGAGCAATAATATCAAAACAGTCTCCAGAAGTCGAAAAATTGTTTGTTGGTAATGTTTTTCATACAGTAAGAATGCTTTACCTGGTCATAATCAGAGATAAACGGGAACAGATGCATGGTTTTAGCTATAAGCACACACACACACACACACACACACACACACACACACACAACACAAGGTTGGTAAACAGCAACCAACAATGGAGGTGCTATCGTCCTATCGTAAGAGTGAGAAATTGAAGCTCGTGAACGTTTTACCCTCTGGCTAGATTGTTACTTCTTTCTTCCTCTTCTTTTATCATGAACATTTATGCCGACAAATGTATCTTACTCTCTTTTATTTACATTCGGTAGACACCTTATTTTCCCATGTTTCTTTTCATAATCGTTCTCTCCTGCTTTCTTATTATGGTCCTCTCCTGCTTTATTATTACAGTCCTCTCCTGCTTTATTATTATAGTCCTCTCCTGCTTTATTATTAAAGTCCTCTACTGCTTTCTTATTATAGTTCTCTCCTAGTTTCTTATTATACTCCTCTCCTGCTTTTTTTTCTATTTTTCTGAGATAGTGGGTACTAATTCATTTTTCCTTAGAAGTGTCATAGTAAGCGACTGAAAGGCTTAGAACCAGGGCCTCGTAGCCTTTTTTTTCAACTATGCAATTACTAATAAATGAAGGGAATGTTGAGGATGTTTGTTTATGGATGTCGTACGGATGTTAAGAAACGTGTTGCAGACACTAATAGAGTGTAAGGAGATCGTTTATTGACAACGTTTCGTCCACACAGTCGGCTTTGTTTAGTAATAAGAGTTGAGTTACTGGGAAAATGTCAGGTAAATGGCCACAGATGCAACTAATGTGACATTTTATAGTGTCAACGTTTAGCTCTCCAGGAGCTTGACAAAGCTTCTGGAGAGCGACTGAATTTGTCTCTGCGTCCACCAGGTCGGTATCTCGTTCTGTTCTTCTCCAGGAGAAGCTTTTGTGGGAACTATGTTTTTTTTTTATCAAATCATGATTTGATAAAGCTCTATACAGAGCGAAACGTTGTCCCAGTAAAAACACGTTTTATTACATTTGTCTCTACTTCACTACTGTCATTACGAATCTTGGATGACACGGTAATGGAAAACTCACAGCACTTAGGATTCGAACCCATGTCAGACTCTTCTAAAACTAGCAGACCAGTGTTAGTCGTGACAGAAAGGGAGCTGTATTCTCTTGCAGTAAAGCAAAGATGACAGGGGGTGGGACAGTTCGATCAGAAAGTCGCTAAAAAAGAGAGAAAACTCAAGTCAGTCACACGTGGAATAACGGTAAGTCAGAATTGACAAATATGGAAAGAAAATGAGTATATATATATATATTTTTTTTAATTCAGGAACTACGTTGTTTAAAATGAGTGGGATGTGAGAAGTGGGTCATAGTTTTACGTACTTGGAAGTTAAAATTATGGCAGGGATTCTGGAAAAGGTAAATTCATTGTTTTGGGAATTTTAAGCCAAATTGCTTTGCCAACAGAAAATAACTGTTTTTTGAGGGACCTTAATTCCTCGGCTGCACGAGCATGTAAGTGCTACGAGAAAGTGTCAAAACGTTCATCAGTCATGACATAAAACTGTACGAGATGGTTCTGATTTGTTCTTGTAAAGTGCACCGGGAAGTCGTAGCTTTAGTTAGCTTCAATAATATGGTACTATCTGTAGTTTTTCTTAGGCAACTTGGAAGTATAGACCTGAGCAGTCTTGAGGACTGGAATTTTATAAAGTTTCTTTAACAGTGTCTAGGCGACGGTAATTTCTCGCAATACTGGTCTAGTGCGGTAAAGGTGTGCCCTCATATACAACAGTAAAGAGATGAGTCAACAGAGTTAATGAACGAGCGTTAAGTGTCTGCGAGCGTAAATGCGTTGATGACGCAGGTGTCTGTGCAAGCGTAAGTGCCTTGATGACACAGGTGTGTCTGCAAGCGTAAGTGCCTTGATGATGCAGGTGTGAGTGTCTGTGAGATTCAGTATCTTGACAGTGACGTGTGTTTGAGCTTCTGGGAAAACGAGTCTCTTCAGAAGTCACTCGCGAGGTTAATGTGACCCAATTCGAAAACTTGATTTTGATGAATTGCTGCATAACAGAAAGTGCAGTAACCCTTTATTTATGATGCGTGGAGCGTGTGCTAAGGTGTAAGCAAGACGGAGACCTCGAAGCCTCAGCACTCAGGGTCGATAACACAAGCTGGCCGCGAGTTACTTGAATGGACTACATGAATCAAATCCAACATGTCTCATCCCCAAGTTCCAGGGGATGTGACATGAATCCATCACTGGCACTCTGAGCACAAGTTAGAATACATGCAATAGAAGCACAGAACTTAGCCGCTCTCCAAGAAGTTTCCAAACTCCCTCTCTCCCTCTCCCGACGGTAAGATCTTGGTGGAGTGCCGAACTCTCTCTCCCTCTCCGGACGGTAAGATCTTGGTGGAGTGCCGAACTCTCTCTCCCCCTCACCTGATGGTAAGATCTTGGTTTGAGTGCCGAACTCACTCTCTCTCTCTCTCTCTCTCTCCGGACGGTAAGATCTTGGAGGATTGCCAAAGGATTCTGCCGATTGAATTTGTTACATAAAACAACCTACAGAGGCGACTATTATAATGCCTTGAGTCTAAAAACACAGAACATTATTAAAGAGAAACACGAGAAGGGCAAGTCAGAGATGTGCTCTTACTTCAGGCAGACGTCCCTGGTCACCAGGGACGTCGAATAGTTCAACTATTGTTTTTTTTTTGTACACCGGACCTAGCCCTAAATGGTTATTATTTATTGAAAACTTGAAGTTCCTCCTGCAAAGAGTATTTATACCGAGAGGTGTTTATCTCGTAGTATACTGTATATACGACGTGGGTTAATCGATCTTTTAGGAATTAAAGTATTCTTGACTTGTGATGTAGGGGTAACATGCAGACTTAATAACCCTTGTGTATTCGATAGGATTTAAAACTAACAAACCAATCAACCCACCTACGTTTTCACCACCTTTTTAAGAGCTAACAAAGGCAAGTGGATCCAGCAATCTGTAGACCAGCCTCAAGAGCGTGAAGGACAAATGGAATTACGTAGATCACTGAAGTCAAATGACATTATATCCAAGAAAATAATGTAGTCTGACATATTACTTTTTGACTAATTTACCAAATGCCTTGGTTGTAGCTTAGTGACCTCGTTCTCAACGCTACCCCTCCCCCCTAAACCTAAAAAAAAAACGGACATATAGTACTTCAAGTGCCGGTCTCGAAAAAAAAAGATACTCTCCTTGAAGCTTTCTTCAGAACGATCAGATCGACTCCAAGTTGAGGTAACATAATCAGTGTTACTAGTAACAGCGGCAGTGTCAGCATTACTACTTACTGCACCACTCTCAGCAGCAGTATTACCAGCACCACTATCAGCAGTAGTATTACCAGCACCACTATCAGCAGCAGTATCACCAGCACCACTATCAGCAGTAGTATCACCAGCACCACTATCAGCAGTAGTATCACCAGCACCACTATCAGCAGTAGTATCACCAGCACCACTATCATCAGTAGTATCACCAGCACCACTATCAGCAGTAGTATCACCAGCACCACTATCAGCAGCAGTATCACCAGCACCACTATCAGCAGCAGTATCACCAGCACCACTATCAGCAGCAGTATCACCAGCACCACTATCAGCAGCAGTATCACCAGCACCACTACCTGTTGCACCACTATCAGCAGCAGTATCACCAGCACCACTATCAGCAGTAGTATCACTTGCACCACTATCAGCAGCAGTATCACCAGCACCACTACCTGTTGCACCACTATCAGCAGCAGTATCACCAGCACCACTATCAGCAGCAGTATCACCAGCACCACTATCAGCAGCAGTATCACCAGCACCACTACTACTTACTGCACCACTCTCAGCAGCAGTATTACCAGCACCACTATCAGCAGCAATATCACCAGCACCACTACCTCTTGCACCACTATCAGCAGCAATATCACCAGTACCACCAGCGACAGCAGCAGTAGTAGGAATAGCAACAATAACAGCAGCAGAGACAGCAGCATCAATGGAAGTTAAAGCAGAAGCAGAAACAATAGACGTCAAAGACGCTGGAACATCAACAGCAACAATATTGTTGAAGTTAAAATAGGAAGAGCAACAATAATAACAATAACAACAGAGACACCTGCTGGAACAGTTGGAGTTGTGAAGCAACAATGAAATAACGAGGAGGAGGAGGAGAAGGAAGAATAACGAGGAGGAGGAAGAGAAGGAAGAAGAATAACGAGGAGGAGGAGGAAGAAGAATAACGAGGAGGAGGAGAAGGAAGAAGAATAACGAGGAGGAGGAGAAGGAAGAAGAATAACGAGGAGGAGGAGGAGAAGGAAGAAGAATAACGCGGAGGAGGAGGAGAGAGGAGGAGGAGGAGGAGGAAGAATAACGAGGAGGAGGAGGAAGAAGAATAACGAGGAGGAGGAGAAGGAAGAAGAATAACGAGGAGGAGGAGGAGAAGGAAGAAGAATAACGAGGAGGAGGAGGAGGAGGAAGAATAACGAGGAGGAGGAGGAGGAGGAGGAGGAGGAAGAAGAATAACGAGGAGGAGGAAGAGGAAGAAGAATAACGAGGAGGAGGAAGAGGAAGAAGAAGAACGAGGAGGAGGAGGAGGAGGAGGAAGAAGAAGAGGAGAAAAAGAATGAGCACAGCAGCAGTAGAAACAACAGAGGTGAGCTGGAAGAACTCATGTCGCGCCAAATTACTTGTGTTTGCCACAGTCCTCTACATAAATTTAGGTCCGCAAAAACAACCGCCTTACCTTACGACCCCTTAACCTCTCCCTTCCTCTCCCTGTCATGTTAACCCCTCCCTCTCCCTGTCATGTTAACCCCTCCCTCACACTGTCATGTTAACCCTTCCTCTCCCTGTCATGTTAACCCCTTCCTCTCCCTGTCATGTTAACCCCTCCCTCACACTGTCATGTTAACCCCTCCCTCACACTGTCATGTTAACCCCCCTCACACTCATGTTAACCCCCCCTCACACTGTCATGTAAACCCCTCCCTCACACTGTCATGTAAACCCCTCCCTCACACTGTCATGTTAACCCCTCCCTCACACTGTCATGTTAACCCCTCCCTCACACTGTCATGTTAACCCCTCCCTCTCCCTGTCATGTTAACCCCTCCCTCTCCCTGTCATGTTAACCCTTCCCTCCCACAGTCATATTAACCCCTCCCTCTCCCTGTCATGTTAACCCTTCCCTCCCACAGTCATATTAACCCCTCCCTCCCCTCTATCATGGTCGGTCAAACCATCTTTCATGATTGGCCATGGTCCCTCCTCCTTCCTATTACACTGTGTACCTGGAGAGTATACCTGGAGAGGGTTCCGTGGGTCAACCCCCCCGCGGCCCGGTCTGTGACCAGGCCTCATAGTGGTAGGATATAGTAAATCTCAGCTGTTATGGTAGGTATTTCTAGCACGGATTGGGTTATGTTAGGTCAAAGTAGGTTGCGAGTCGGTTGTGTTGCGTTATGTTGGCTCCTGCAGAGTTATGGCACTTATCATTTCAGCCAAACCTTCAACTCCCCCAGCGATGTGGTTGGCCAATGTGCTCAAGATCCCCCACCCGCCTCAACGTGGTGGAGAGCTAGAAGACGGCTGTTATGCCACAAGACGGGCAGCCATCACCAATTTCACTCTGCTTGTAACGCGTTCTTCATATCATGATCGATCATTCGCATTACGATCTAATACGCCTTTTAACAGGCTCTTGCAACATATCAACATTAGATAATTAAAAGCAACCGGCCAAGGTATAGCTTGACCAAGAGATAGCTTCAATATTGTCCTCCTCACTAGTGGCATGTTGCTAGGTCCAGACTTTAAAATTAACTGAGCTAAAGTAATTACTCATACATACTTGTGTACTCACCTAATTGTGGTTGCAGGGGTCGAGTCATAGCTCCTGGCTCCGCTTCTTCACTGGCCGCTACTGGGTCACTCTCCCTGCGCCATGAGCTTTATCATACCTCTTCTTAAAGCTATGTATGGAACCTGCCTCCACTACATCGCTTCCCAAGCAATTCCACTTCCCGACCACTCTGTGACTGAAGAAATACTTCCTAACATCTCTGTGATTCATCTGAGTCTTCAACTTCCAACTGTGTCCCCTTGTTGCTGTGTCCCATCTCTGGAACATTCTGTCTCTGTCCACTTTTTCAATTCCTCTCAGTATCTTATATGTCGTTATCATGTCCCCCCTATCTCTCCTGTCCTCCAGTATCGTCAGGTCGTGTGTGTGTGTGTGTGTGTGTGTGTGAGAGAGAGAAGAGAGAGAGAGAGAGAGAGAGAGAGAGAGAGAAAGAGAGAAAGAGAGAGAGAACTTTTTTTATTAATTTTCAAGCAGAGATAAAACAAAAAAAATAAGCCTGATTACTTGGATCTTTATCAATCACGTAATGACTCAATTTCCTGGCGTAGTTAAATACGTAAAAAAAAGCGCCAGTAAAAAAGGCTTTGACAGCATACAGTCAATTAGGTTTATATATATGTACACTCTAAGTAATAATTTTCCCTGACTCTTGATACTAGCTTCATCAAACTTAATGTATTTTTTTGTGAATTTAATTAGAATTCCATCCAGTCTAGCAAGCAGCTTGCTGCCTGTCATGCTTCCCAGACAGTCTAGCAAGCAGCCTGCTGCCTGTCATGCTTCCCAGACAGTCTAGCAAGCAGCCTGCTGCATGTCATGCTTCCCAGACAGTCTAGCAAGCAGCCTGCTGCCTGTCATGCTTCCCAGACAGTCTAGCAAGCAGACTGTTTCCTGTCGTGCTTCCCAGACAGTCTATCAAGCAGACTGCTGCCTGTCATGCTTCCCAGACAGTCTAGCAAGCAGCCTGCTGCCTGTCATGCTTCCCAGACAGTCTAGCAAGCAGCCTGCTGCCTGTCATGCTTCCCAGACAGTCTAGCAAGCAGCCTGCTGCCTGTCATGCTTCCCAGACAGTCTAGCAAGCAGCCTGCTGCCTGTCATGCTTTCCAGACAGTCTAGCAAGCAGACTGTTTCCTGTCGTGCTTCCCAGACAGTCTAGCAAGCAGATTGCTGCCTGTCATGCTTCCCAGACAGTCTAGCAAGCAGCCTGCTGCCTGTCATGCTTCCCAGACAGTCTAGCAAGCAGCCTGCTGCCTGTCATGCTTCCCAGACAGTCTAGCAAGCAGCCTGCTGCCTGTCATGCTTCCCAGACAGTCTAGCAAGCAGACTGTTGCCTGTCGTGCTTCCCAGACAGTCTAGCAAGCAGCCTGCTGCCTGTCATGCTTCCCAGAGAGTCTAGCAAGCAGCCTGCTGCCTGTCATACTTACCAGACAGTCTAGCAAGCAGCCTGCTGCCTGTCATACTTACCAGACAGTCTAGCAAGCAGCCTGCTGCCTGTCATGCTTCCCAGACAGTCTAGCAAGCAGCCTGCTGCCTGTCATACTTACCAAACAGTCTAGCAAGCAGCTTGCTGTCTGTCATACTTACCAAACAGTCTAGCAAGCAGCCTGCTGCCTGTCATGCTTCCCAGACAGTCTAGCAAGCAGCCTGCTGCCTGTCATGCTTCCCAGACAGTCTAGCAAGCAGCCTGCTGCCTGTCATGCTTCCCAGACAGTCTAGCAAGCAGCCTGATGCCTGTCATGCTTCCCAGACTTAATAAATTCCGAGTGGATAACATTATATACATTAATCACCCCCTGGCTCCCCATCCCTCTACCCTCCCCGCTCCTCCCCTCCCCTGCCCAGTCCCTACTTCCCCACCCTCTCCCAGTGCATGACTTTTGTTGAATATTGCAGTAGTTTGTACTTTGTTGCACGAAGGTCTGTTGTTTCCTCCGCACAGCGTTGCCATCATCAGATTTTTCAACGTTTAAATTATTGCAACTTGTTTCATGTTTTTTTTTTTTTTTTTTTTGT
This sequence comes from Cherax destructor, assembly GCA_009830355.1. Lineage (NCBI taxonomy): Eukaryota > Metazoa > Arthropoda > Malacostraca > Decapoda > Parastacidae > Cherax > Cherax destructor. Next base: position 148,986 of record WNWK01002759.1, read on the forward strand.
ATTTGCGATTAAAGAAATATTTTTTTGAGATGGGGGGGGGAAGATGAGGGAGTAAACATTGGCAGGGGATTTACTTACCATGTGTATTGAAGATTTTTACTCGTTTTGTAAAAATAAAATGTAAACGCTGCCTTGAGGTACTGTTGTTCTCTTGTAAATAACCGAGATTCGTATTTTCGTTATTAATTATTATTATTGTTGATGCTGTTTTTATTATTATTATTATTATTATTATTGTTATTATTATTATTATTATTATTATAATTATTATTATTATTCATAATAATCCCTGTTATTGTTGTTACTGATATTATTATTATTCATAATAATTATTATTATTCATAATAATCTTTAAACCCACCTCTTGCCATTCTTCATCCCCACCTCCCCTCTTTTCTTTCCCTCTCTCCCCAAAAAGTGAAGTTATTTTCTACAACTTCTGGAACTTAATTCAACTGTGATTTTTTTTTGTATCATAGTCTGTAAAATTAAACAAACTAAACAAAAGACGAGCATCGTTAACAGGATTTTTGGGGCAATTATCATCCGTCTGAGAAGTGTGAAGATTCCCTACAGCCTGGTTGTAGCACTCTACATGCGTAGCTTTACTCATTACTTGCGTATCTTAACGCGAAACTTGCGTATTTTAATGCGTTACTTGCGTATTTTAACGCGTTACTTGCGTATCTTAACGCGTTACTTGCTTATCTACACGATTTACATGCGCATTTTCGTAGCACAAAATTCATGAACGGAAAGTTCTGGTTGTTAAAATGTTCATAATTAATTCGAAACTCATTTTTGTAAAACTGACGGCTTGTCACTGAACATTGTTCAAAAACATGGAGCTGAACACTTCGCAAGGGTAAGGGACTGACCCCCTCAAAACTACTTCAAGGCTGATAGACTGATGACATTGTTTACCTTGCTACTGCTTCTGCTGCCTCTATATTTCGGCACAACTGTTTGACTTTATTAGATTAATCCAGAATAAATTTAATTAGCGCGTTTTTTCTGTGTCTGCGAGTCCTGAAGACTACTGTAAAAAAAAAAGTATTTGTATGCTTTGTAAACAACCCTAAATGAATACTTAGTGACTCGGCGTGGTGGAAGAAAGACAAAATAACAGCAGAAGGATCCCCTTTATTCGTCAGGATCAAGTCAGCAGGATCTCTTAAGGAACACTGTAATCTGAGCCTTGTTATCCGCGCGTCTTCCAATTAAGGAGTGGAAACAACACGATATTTTGCCCGTCGACTCTGAAACTTCAGGTAAAAATCATCATGGCTAACAGCAGCACCTGGTGGCTGCCGTAAAATTCATTACTAACAGCACCTCCTGGTGCCCGCAGTAAAAATCATCACTAACAGCACCTCGTGGTGGCCACCGTGAAACTCATCACTAACAGCACCTCGTGGTAGCCGCAGTAAAAATCATCACTAAGAGCACATCGTGGTAGCCGCAGTAAAACTCATCGTTAACATTACCTCCCGATGGTCGACAGGAAGGAGCTCACCCGCTTCTTTTGGACCTAAAATAAGGATCCCGTTACCTGTTTTCCTTCTTAAGAAGTCGCAACGACATAGATGCTTAAGGTAGTTAAGGGCTGCAGAAGCACAGAGAGAGGAGCCAGAGCCGTGACTCAAGACCAAAAAAAAGGTGCGACTTCGGCAGTAGACAGAGAAAAGTGTCCCAGAGGCAAATGTGCTGCAGTCATGCGAGGCTCAGGTATTGACTGCACCTGAGCACAGGCTCCTCTATACTGGCGCTATGCTGAAGTCTCTCACCTGCAAAACTGCGAGTCAGTATTAATGGGGAAGCGTTAGACTAGTGCGGGTGTGTGGAAGGGAGAGAGAGAGAGAGAGAGAGAGAGAGAGAGAGATCGGAGGAGGAGGAGGAAAGTAACTCCATTTCTTAGGATCATAAGAGCTTCGCAAGCATCGAGGCACCACCTTCGAAGGATTGTCCATAGGTTATATACGAAGTGGAAGACCAGAGGAACCGTTCGATTAATAAACATCAAACTGGGAGTCATAAACTATACAGAGGTGGATAATGGCAGGCAGTAGCAAGTGTTTGCCACAAATGTCTGTCACAAATGTGCGTAACATGTGTCTACCAAAAGTGTCTGCCACAAGTGTCTGCCACAAGTGTGTGCCACAAGTGTCTACCACAAGTGTCTACCACAAGTGTCTACCACAAGTGTCTACCACAATTGTCTACCACAATTGTCTACCACAATTGTCTACCACAATTGTCTACCACAAGTGTCTACCACAAGTGCTAGCAAGAATAACGTAAGTAACCTAGAGAAATATTAACGATGATTTCAGCGTAGTGAGAGTAAACAATAAACCCTGAGGTCCACAAGTCCATGATTAAGACATTTCACAACTAATCCACACTTAGTAGAGAGAATTTTCAACAACGTTTCGGTCCATCCTGGACTACCTATTGTGACTTGATAAGAGTTCAGGACGGACCGAAACGTCCTCGAGAGTTTCCTGAGTGTGATAAAGACCCTCAAGCAGCTGGCGAAACGTCGTCTTAAATAAAGTCTCCAGTCGCCGCTTGCGTGTCTGTTACCACAGGTTGTTGGTATTATTACTGTTACAAGACACTGAACTCCAAATTGCCAAGAAAAAGCTTGTTACTATCCTTTTTCCGTTTCGTGTCTCAGTAGTGCTTGTTCTACCTTCTATCACGCCGTTCTACTGTGTATGGCTTTTTCTGTTGTATGCTGTTCTTCAACCAATCGTACAGTTATTTCAACCAATCATAGTTATTTGTTTGTTATTCTCCTCAAGCCACTAGTGGTTAGCTCTTAATCTGCTCATTTTTTAAAGGCATGTGTCTTTGTCAAGCCATCGATTCGCTAGTGAATTTGAAGAGCAGGGCGAGATGTAAGCCACAGGTATACCCTGACTACACTGTCTACAATTCTACTGACCTGTGTTTGACTTCTGACACTAGCATGTCACAATTGACACTCATGGAGTTAAGATCATTTATGGATGAGAGAAAAATCACTTAAAATTAAACTGTCAGCTTCGGTTACATGGACATATTTGATTGCAAGGACTGTAGCATATAGTTCGGGTTGTAGGATGAAAGCAGCATTGTTAATGCGTGTACCAGTTACTATGTAGGAGCTATCAGTCTAACAACAGCGGCACCAGTGGGTTGGTGAACAGAAAAAGAGCGCAGTGTGACTAAAGCATCAACATGACTTAGGGTAGTTCGCCTTCCCTTTATCCTAGTCCTCCCTCCTTTCTCATCTGTCTTGGTCTCCTTTCCTTCTCTCTCCCTAACCTCTCTCCTTTCCCTTCCTACGTTTTCCTTCCCTCCTCCTCCTTTCTCCCTTTGTTATAACTTCCTTGTCTTGCCGAATTTTTAAGTATTAAAAAGCAGAGTGGCGGTGCTCAGGTGGCGGTGCTCAGGTGGCGGTGCTCAGGTCTCAGTAAAGGGTGTCCAAGCCACGTTGTCGCCGAGGCTGATGGTACGAGTCTTACTTCGTCGGGCGGAAGCCTCCGACAGAGGATTCGATAATCCTTTAGCAGAGACATCGTGCCCGATAAATTCACCCACCCCGTGCCTCCACCCAGTGCCACCTCCCTGTGCCTTCAGCCTATACCTCCACCCAGTGTGTCAAACCAGTACCTCCACACCGTGCCTCCACCCAGTGTGTCAACCCAGTTCCTCCACACCGTACCTCCACCCCGTGCCTCTTCCTCGTACCTCCGCCAAGGTGCTCAAGAGTATCCCAAACAATGGCTAAATAGAGCCTATAAAAGTGTCAGCTCAGGTTTATATGCCGTCTGAGCATGTGAGGTCCCGCTGAGTTATGTATTTAGTGGGTTTAAGGTGGAAGGGTAATGGTAGTGGCAGTGTGGTGGTAGTGGCAGTGTGGTGGTGGTAGTGGTAGTGGTGGTAGTGGCAGTGTGGTGGTGGTGTGGTAGTGGCAGTGTTGTGGTAGTGGCAGTGGTGGTGGTGGTAGTGGTAGTGTGGTGGTAGTGATAGTGACAGTGTGGTGGTAGTGGTAGTGGCAGTGTGGTGGTAGTGGTAGTGCCAGTGTGGTGGTAGTGCCAGTGTGGTGGTAGTGCCAGTGTGGTGGTAGTGCCAGTGTGGTGGTAGTGCCAGTGTGGTGGTAGTGCCAGTGTGGTGGTAGTGCCAGTGTGGTAGTGGTAGTGTGGTGGTAGTGGTAGTGGTAGTGGTAGTGTGGTGGTAGTGGTAGTGTGGTGGTAGTGGTAGTGTGGTGGTAGTGGTAGTGTGGTGGTAGTGGTAGTGTGGTGGTAGTGGTAGTGTGGTGGTAGTGGTAGTGTGGTGGTAGTGGTAGTGTGGTGGTAGTGGCAGTGTGGTGGTAGTGGCAGTGTGGTGGTAGTGGCAGTGTGGTGGTAGTGGCAGTGTGGTGGTAGTGGCAGTGTGGTGGTAGTGGCAGTGTGGTGGTAGTGGCAGTGTGGTGGTAGTGGCAGTGTGGTGGTAGTGGCAGTGTGGTAGTGGCAGTGTGGTGGTAGTGGTAGGGTCTGTTGAGGTGGTGTGGAATGAAGTAGTGTGATGTAGAAAGAGAGAGAGAGAGAGAGAGAGTATTGGGAAAGTGGTGAAAGTTAGGAATGATTGGACGGAGGACTAGAATAGTAGCGGTTTTGGAAGGTATTAAGAAAGTATTGTTCTTGGTGTTTAGTGATAGATGAGAACAGTGGTAGTGGTGGTGGAGATCGTTGTAGTGGTGGCGGTCGTTATGGTGGAGATCGTGGTGGTGGAGGTCGTGGTAGTGGTGATGGTGGTCGTGGTAGAGAAGGTCCTGGTAATGAAGATCGCATGGGGTCGTGATAGGATAGGGTAGATATTGTTGAGGTCGTGACAGTGGGAGGGAAAGGGGTCGTAGTAGTCATATAGTACTGTGTCGTAGGGAAAGGGGAGCTCAGTTTGTGCCGTGTTCATTCTAATGACAGCAATTTCGAATGAAAACAGAATTCATTAGGGCTATCAGTAATCATTTGCCACCGGCAGCTACGCTTATATAAATGAATGAGAATTTTTCAAAACTCTCGCGCAAACCAATTGCAACAAGTAATAGGCAATTACACATAATATCAGACATGGAGGGAGCTCTACATTTATATTCAAAATTCAACGAATGAAGCCTAGAACTGCTCGGTTAGTATATGTTAGTATATTGGATAGAAAGCCTATCAACCTACGAGGGACATTAGGCTATGTGTAATCTGTACGACACCAGTCAAGGATACTTTAGTGCTTAAAATAAGGATTAAAATAAACTCCCAGTGCATATACACTGAGTGTATATAAAACAGGACGAGCAATCCATTAGTTCCAGCTGATATAATTTGGTTCGTTAAATAGGGAGTAAAAAAAACGAGTAATGCGTAATTATATTATGTTTATAATCGTCTCTCTGTAACCAATGTTATTCTTGTTTTTTTTTCAGCATTACACGATACACAGTTTTCCTTCATGAGTTGTTTATTACGATCTGAATTAACAATGGCAATTATACTTAGCGAAACTGGAAATTTTGCCGATTTTTTTTTTTTAACTTTCATCGTTCTGAAACTGAAGTTAGACTTGTGTGACCGTCCTTAAATTTAATGGTCAACACCAGCGCTAGCCAACTTTGTAAATAGAGATCCCCTCCACACAAGAGAAGATAAATAATGTTGCAGCCACTGTGACACATCTGTCTCATCTCCCAACTCTTCGAGCATTCATGGTACATCTCTTTTCACACCTCTCAGAGCCATAAAACACAAGATAAGTCCTAATGAAAGAGGGTCAGTGAATTAACAGAAGAATGAACAGTGACTCGAACCATTGTCATTGCATGTAGCAGGTCCACAACTGCACTACTGAGCCACGAGGCTTACAAATAGGATGATTTAACAAACAGCACTTCTGTGACATGGTTGTGACAATAGCACTTCTGTGACATGGTTGTGACAGCAGCACTTCTGTGACATTTGTAACAACAGTACTTCCGTGACATGTTTGTGACAATAGCACTTCTGTGACATGTTTGTAACAGCAGCACTTCTGAGACATGTAACAACAGCGCCAGTTGTAACCCCTACTGTCTCTTCCATAGCCTCCAAAATACTTGTGATTACAAGTAGGTAATATACGTCATCATCACCTGGGTAAGAACGTTCAAAAAAAGAAAGAAAAAGAGAACATTCTCTTCATTTTTTTTTAAAACTTGGGTTGGTGTGTAGGCTTCTGACACCGTAGCAATTAATGACTCTTTGTCTATGAAGCCCCGACGGTACTCTTGTGGAATTGTGTCCTGGTCGCTTTACAATCATGATGCTGAGTCCCTGTGAAAAAAACAGCCAGGAGTGCGTCTTTAGTGTATGTGTGTGTGTATGTGTACTCTCACCTATATGTACTCGCCTAATTGTGGTTGTAGGGGTCGAGTCATAGCTCCTGGCCCCGCCTCTTCACTGGTCGCTATCGCTATTGTGTGTGCGCGCGTGTTAGGGGTGAGCAATCACCAGCTGTCTTTTGCTTCCTTCGATTCCTTTCTTGTCCTTGCTTTATTGTGACTTCTCTTTTTTGTCCTATTTTATTTTGTCAATAGCTTCTCATCTTTCATTCTATTACCTTCTCTTTATCCTTCCATTTTCTTCATATTGCACTTATTTTTTTTATCCTTCAAGTCTCCAGGTCTATCTACCCCGCTCATCCATGGCCGCCGCATCTTCAAGTTGCTTGATCAGTTTCCTGTATCGAAGTGCATGAGCGAACTCTCTCCAGTCAATACTCCCGCGTCTACTTCGAGTCACTCAGTCTTGTTCTTCATAGGAAGTATCGTTAACGTTCTCTAAGTAGTGCTACCGTGTCTTCGAGTCACTTTTTTCCCCGATAAGTATTTGAACGAACTCGATGTGGTCAATACTCCTGCTTCGAATCACTTTGTCTCGTTTTCAGAACATGAAGTGATTTGATGTACTCTGTGGAACTGGAAGTACTGGTTAGGAAGAGTACGTTAAGACGTGAAATACACTCGGGAGTAGTGACTGGACAGAGTTCGTTCAATCACCTTTTCTTGGTAAGTGTTAAAATGAACTCATACTGGTCAGTATTCCCGTTCGAACCTCGATTCACTGTCAAATACGAGGTATTTGAACCAACTCTTGCCGTCCATCGATTCATCAGCGTTAATATGTAGAGACAATCGATATAGCCTACTGGTATACCAGTGAGAGGGAGCGTAATAAATCTAACTGGTGGCCCCGGTGAACTTGGACAGTATACCTGTCAACTGGGAAGTTTGTAATGGCGTGTTGGTGATAAAGGCGTCGCGTCATGTAGAGCGTGTACTGGGTGTGTCGCTCAGGGCTTTTAGCAGTGCAGTGTCAATAGTCTGGTTGTTTCTGCCTTTGGGGGGGCCCCCTCAAGTTGGTAAGTGTTGCCTCTTTTTGTTTTGTATGTGATAGTCCATCGTGTGACGCAATACCCAGATGACAGTCCCGGCAGCGTAGGTGTTTATGATCGGCGATGTGTGTTAGCCTGAGAGAAGGTCAACAACGCCTTAGGTTGGAGGTCATTCGTGCTGAGACGTTCCACAGTTGATTATTATCCACGTCAAAACATTCGGTGTTGAAATGTTTGTTGGTCATTGTCCCCATCTTCACCCCCTCCCTCCCCCACCCACATCCTCCTCCCAACCCGGTCCTCATCCACTACCTCTTCCTCCTCCCCTTCTCTCTTTTCCCCCTCCCTTCCCACTCTCACACCTTCCCCTTCCTTGCTGTTGTGGTGTGACAACTTTACATTACATGCGCCATAAATTACAAGTAAGAAGGACAAGCATGCAAGGGAACCTCAGAGCCATAAGTCTGTTTGTGTGAATGAAGACATAAACACGTCTTGAAGACACTTTACCCCTGTTTATGACAATAGTTTCGAAGTCTTAGCTGGGCTTCATAAAAAAAATAAGACGTAGGCTTTGCAGTGTTCCTAGTCAGCCTCTAATTCCTGCCTCTTTCTCTCTCTCTCTCTCTCTCTCTCTAACTTTCCTAGTAACTATGCAATTTCTTTTCCATGGTCACATTTGTGCGTGATTTCTCGCCGATAATTTTTTTTTTTAAAGTCAGCCTTAAACACGTGTTTATGATATATTCAGCGAAAAAAAAATCTTCCTCATTTGGACATAATTGATAATGTCCCGGAATTTTAATTGACCTTCTTCAAGAGCTCGTCAAATCTTTGCTAATTAGTCGAATTAGCATGACATCCTGCTTCTCTCATTGGTAAGACGCTCCACGCTTCTTTCACTTTCACGACGGTACCCACGCTTCATTCATTGACACGAAGGTCCACTCTTGATTGTTAGCGCGATGATCCACGCTTCATTCATTGGCACAACAGCAAGCTTCTTTCACTAACACGGCAACCCACTTCCTACAACAACACGACTGCCCGCGCTTTTTTTCACCGGCATGACAGCACGTGTCTTTCCTTTCACCGACAACCCGTTTCTATTTTTTTAGGCATATAAAACACCGGTAGAAAGAGTCTTTCAACTAACGACATTTCGCCTTCAATATGGCAATATCTAGTCCAAGTTTGTCGGTCACCAGTCACTCTACACTCGATATGTCGTAGGCTTTCCCGTCCCACATTCACTAACCCACAAACAGAGTGGAGGGTGAAAGGAAGCAATGACTTGACATCAGATCCAGGTCCAGCCTCCGAAGAGACTTGTGTATTACGCACTTTAGCGCAAGACCATCTGGAGGAAATTGAGCTTGACTCCTCTTCCTTACATCTAACTAGCTTTCCATTCCAAAGAGCTGTATGAGCCATACCAATTTAGAGCTTCCCTGTGAGGATAATGATGAGAGGCCAACGCCCGAAAGCTCTGGAGAGCCCCCGAAGAACGTGAAAAACAATCGAGGGTTTTACAGTTGGTGGCCAATTCCCTGAACTCTCGCCAGTTACCAGCGATGACTATGAGTTAAAGGTGTAAATTATAGTGTGTAAAGGAGCCATTACCTTTACAAATGGCTTATTGAGAGCATAAATCACCTCAAAAAAATATGAATCACCTACATGTGTCACTGGAAGTGTGAATTGCTGACGTAAATTATGAAGAGCGTCGCATTAGGAAAGGCAAGAGTTATGTGGATCATTGAGGGAGGAAACATATGCTCGTGGCCACGAGACGATGGTGTCTCTTGCAGGGACACATTACTGGGGTGGGTGGTGGTGATGGTAGTTACCAGAGGACACGTGACACTCGTTTTAAGTCATCCTCGCCGACTTCATTCTCGGACACGACTCGTGGCTTCAAGCTGAGTGGCCGATGACAATGACAGTGCTGCAGGAGTTTATTCTCTCTCTCTCTCTCTCTCTCTCTCTCTCTCAATCTCTCTCTCTCTCTCTCTCTCTCTCTCTCTCTCTCTCTCTCTCTCTCTCTCTCTCTCTCTCTCTTGTGCTGAGTGTTTATGTTCGTTGCTTTTATTGTTTATTAATGTATATATACAACTGCTACTATTACTACCACCACTATTATTAATACTACCACCACTATTACTACTACTCTGTTGATGTAATCTAAAGTTATACAGGGTTATTCTTTTGTATGACAATTTTTAACAGATCTGCCGTCTCCCACCGAGGCAGCGTGACCCGAAAAAAAGAAGAAACACTTTTACCGCCATGCTTTAATTGACTTTTCTTTTGTGTATTCATTTGGGACGTGTCTCAGTGCTTTAGAAGTGATATTTCTTGACAGAATCCTCATGTTAAGGAGGAATCTATTAGAATTTCACCAAAAACCCATCACTGATGAAGGGCAAACTTCGGTGAGAATGTGGAATATAAAAGCTTCGATAATAGTACTTTATCTGGTATGTTTTCTATTTCTGCTGAGGTAATTTATATTTTTCATTGTCAGGAAGAGAGTTTCCTGGAACGTGCTCAGAACCTAAGTCCGTAAACAATGGTGTTTGGATCTAGGGGTCAAGGATGATGTTTGAATGTAAAAGTTTTCAAGGTGTTGTTTGGATGTAGAGGTCTTCAAGATGTTGTTTGGATGTAGAGGCCTTCAAGATGTTGTTTGGATGTAGAGGCCTTCAAGATGTTGTTTGGATGTAGAGGCCTTCAAGATGTTTGGATGTAGAGGCCTTCAAGATGTTGTTTGGATGTAGAGGCCTTCAAGATGTTGTTTGGATGTAGAGGCCTTCAAGATGTTGTTTGGATGTAGAGCCCCGATTTTTAGGTCTCAAGATGTTGTTTGGATGTAGAGGTCTTCAAGATGTTGTTTGGATGTAGAGGCTTCAAGGTTTTTGGATGTAGAGACCTTCAAGTGTTGTTTGGATGTAGAGGCCTTCAAGATGTTGTTTGGATGTAGAGGTCTTCAAAGTTGTTGATGTAGAGGCTTTGGTGTTGGATGTAGAGGTCTTCAAGATGTTGTTTGGATGTAGAGGTCTTCAAGATGTTGTTTGGATGTAGAAACGAACCAGTCTGTGTTGTTGTTTAAGTGTTCAAGAGTCTCCAGTTATCTTATGTCCATCGTACGTCCTAAATGTAATTAACATTTCTCCACTTATCATTCTGCCTCCTCAATGATAAACCATATGAATAACCTATTACGAATTTTCATAAAATAATGAATACTTTAGTTAATGGGAGAGCTGATCTCATTAACAAAACACTTAAGTTGTAGCTTCAACGCATATATCAGCTTCTCCGCGTATATGAGGCCCAACCATTCAGCCAAGGAGCTTACAATAAGATGAGTTGCTGAGTGGTTACAGCGTTGGCCTGCTAAATGCAAGGACCACGGTTCGAATCCCCGTCCACTCTTCAGTGGTTCATTATGATTTATCTTGGATTTATAAACTCAAGTTTTGTTTTTACATTTTTACTTTTTTTTTTCTATTCTTAATAGACTGAATTTAGCAAAATAAAATATGACTAATGATTTCCCTTTTTGGGTGAAATTCTTGTTTATAATCATCCCAGTCTTAAACATCGTCAAAGAAATGTCTAAAATCAGCGATATGAATAATGTCGATGTCTTGGTCTACTCAAGCTATATTAGGTCAGTCGAAAATAAGTTAGACTGATTTATTATTAAGTAAATGAACTTCGATATGACCAGGCTGATTATTAAGTGTTTACTGCCATGAATCACTAGCGACATCCACAAGACCTGGTCTGGGACCGGGCCGCGGGAGGCAGTGACCCCCCGGAAACGTCTTTCAGGCATCCTACAGGCATCATCCTTAAGCATCCTACAGGCATCATCCTTAAGGAGAAACATCTACTGTCAAGGATACCCAGATGCTGCACCTGCGTCACCGTCGTCAACTTATGGGCACAGTGTGCGATTGATGTAATGACGATGGTTACTGTGGCACTGAGTTAACACTGTGGTTGTTGGGCCGAACCATCGTTGCTCTATAAGCCAAGATAGTAACCTGTAATTAAAAAGCATGACATATATCTTCCCTTTTTTTTTTAGATATATTATCCTCTTTTTGGCCGCCTTGTTTGCCAGATTTATTTACTACGTGGCTCTACATAGTCATGCTTATAGTCAGATTTCACCCAGAGGCTATCAGCCATTTTTTAACATGAATTATCCTCTTTTTTAACATATATTATCCTCTTTTTTAACATATCCTATTTTCGACAAATCTTTTTTTTTAACATATATTATCCTCTTTTTTAACATATATTATCCTATTTTCGACAAATAATCTTTTGTTTTTTTAACATACATTATCCTCTTTTCATTTATTGTTTATTGCGATTCATTTATCGTTCGTCTGTGATTTCTTTTCTTTTTTTAATGTACAAAATTTGATATTGTGATATAAGAGCAATAATCAACTACCGCCTGGTTAAATTATAAGACTTCACTGAGTCGCGAGCGTAATTTAGATAAGCTGATTTAGTTCACCCGAGTCCCACTTATTATTAAACGCGTCTAATTGCAATTTGATGCTTGCAGTTGGCAGCGTCGATTAATGTTTAATGTTTAGATGATGATGGTAAACACATCACGAAATGTGTCAAGAGGAATTTTAGTGCCATCTTTATTATTTCTTCTTCTTTCTAACTCCCCTCTTCCCGTCTGTCGGTTTTCTTCTTGTTTCTTTTTTTTTCTCGTTTTGTTAATTCTTGTCGCATGTTTTTGTTTATAAGTCACCACCAGTCAGGGATATTTTAATTCTCGAAGAAGGGATTAAAGAAAATTCTCAGTTTATGTACACTGAGTGATGCACACCTCTCGGATCTCTCGATGTATATACACTGATAAACATCTCTCGGTGTATATACACTGAGAGAGACATACCTCTCAGTGCGTATACACTGAGAAAATCACACTTCTGAGTGTATATACACTGAGAGAGGCACACTTCAAAGTGTATATACTCTGAGACACACCTCTCGATGTATATACACTGAGACACACACACACACACACACACACACACACTCTCGATGTATATACAATGAGATATACACGCCTCTCGGTGTATATAACTATGAAGGATATCTGGCTAATGGGGTTTAAAATCTATCTACTACACGAGGAAGAACTGATTTAAAAAGTAGAGTAGTTGACGAGTGGAATGAACTCCGGGAGTGCAACGTTGCTGTGTGAGGACAAACACGTTTAACACTTGGGTATCACTATTGGCACTGCATACCCGTGGGTATTGTACGGCTTCAGTTACCTGATACATATCGCAAAGTTGAACAATAATTACGTTACACTCAAGGAAGATTGGGCACCACGACCGTAATTTTGAATCGTTTTATTTTAACACTTTCGGTAAGCAGCTTAGAGTTCAGGTACGCGTCAGCGAACGCATTATGGTAATTATTTGCTTACAAACAGGTAGCGTCATTTTAATGGCTGTCAACTCCGTGAATGTCCTGTCAGAGGAGAGTACCTGTCACTCCCAATGACGCTACCAAGCTAACACGATGACGGCAGGAGCAGTAGCAGCAGCATGAGCAGCAGCAGCAACAGCAGGAGCAGCATTCAAAAGTAGCAGCAGCAACAGCAGGAGCAGCATTCAAAAGTAACAGTAGCAGCAGCAACAACAGGCTCCTCAGTAGCAGAAACGGTAGCAGCAACAAGAGAAACAGCAGCAGTAGCAGGATAAGCAGCATCAGCAGGAATAGAAGCAACAGGAAGTACAGCATTAGCTGGAAGCGCAGCAACAGTATTAGCAGCAACAGCAGAAGAGAAGGAACAGCAGCAGTAGTAGTAGAAGAAGAGGGGGAATAACAGCAACACTAGAATAGAAACGGCAGCAGTAGCAGTAGCAGCAGGACAAACAGGAATGGTAACAGCAACAGCAGCCGTACTTCCCTAGTGAACACAAACATCAAAACCCGTCCATAGCCAATGTCAGGTCACAACTGGGACGAGAAAAGTAGAAAAGGCCAGAAGACAACACAGTAGGGGGCGCCAGCAACTCAATCTGTGAGTAGCAACACAAACCACAGGATTACAGAGATCACAATGGGTCTTTCTCAGACCCTACTGATCATAATTGCTTACGTCATTAAGATATTACAGCCATATCATAAGTTTTCATCTTAAAGATAATTATCTACTCAATGCATTATGTAAATGTAATCTCGGGAAAAAAATTATACTTTACAATTGTAAATGTTGGTCAATTACTAGATTATAATCTCATCTAATAACATCTTCACTCATCTAGTAATGTTGATGCAATATCAAGGTTTCGGATGTTATTTAACATTGAAGTGAATTGCCATTTGTTGTAATGTTTGTTTGGTTGTATGTTTGGACGTGTCTGTAAATGGTTGCATTTTGGACGTGTCTGTAAATGGTTGCATGTTTGGACGTGTCTGTAATGGTTGGAAGTTTGGGCATGTCTAAATGGCTGGATGTTTGGACACTGAAACACAATATTCTAGTGTGTGGCCCCTGTCTACGTCCACTCTACTTTTTACGTGATTGTCATCTTCATATAAACTGTACTTGCCAGGAACACAGTCTGACCTTAGTCTTGAAATGACAACATTTTGTAGTCTCCCCATCTTGTTACTTTCTTCCCATACTGGCTTTACTTGACACATCTCATTATGATGGACTCTGCGTCTGCTGGTTTCTATCCGTACTGTTTTGCTTATCCAAACTCATTTGTTAATCGATTTCTAAACTTGTTTGAGGAATCTAAATTATGTTATCTTTGTTGACTGTTATGGTAGCCAAAGCTTTGACTTTACTGTGCTCCTGGAGGTCTATGTGAGGGGGCAAGTCCGTGAAAGATTAACTTTTCATCTCTAAGTCGATAATTTGGTTGTGTATCTGGTATCATACATGAGTGATGAGGATGATTGTTGGTTAATTAAGTTTAAAAACCTATCGACTACTCGAGGGTCATTAAAGCTGCATGTCACCTGTTCATCACTAGACAAGAATACTATAATCCCTAAAATAGGGATTAAATTAATCTCTCCTTGTATATGCACTGAAAAACGTACAACTTTCGGGGTAAATATTTCTGATGAGGATAGTCAGATACAGTTAAAGTGACTGTTGTTTCATGTATGTAGACTCAGTTACTGCTGTGCTAATTAGCATTGTCTTGTATTACATTTATTTGTACGTATGAGACGTGCGAGGCACAACACTTACATAAGTTTTGTCTTCGTAACACCCGAACGCTGTTGCTGGAGGCACGAGACTTCAAGCACTCTATAGAACCGGCCGAGAAGAGAAAGAGAGAGAGAGATTAAAAGGAAAACAGAGCGGACACTTCTGGATAATGGGCTTGTTAAGGGGGAAAATTGGCTGCTCGGGAAATGTATCTGCTCACATGGAACGCCCGTCACCCTCACAAGAATTTGCAAATTTTCACCGAGACCAGTTTAGCAGCGGCCAGAGACATGTTTTAGGTTTAGTGGTAATAATAGGAGTGATAATAATAATTTATTAGTATTATTATTATTGTAATAGAGATAATAATATATATAAAATATATATTCCACTGAGCTTTAAGAAAACTTTCTTGTCTTACAGAAATCCCTTTACGTTTTATGAAAAAAACATCTTCTGCCGTAAGAAAATCCGCATTTTCTTTAAAAAAAATCCCATTTTTGCCTTAAAATCCCATTCAGATTTAAGAAAATCCTCATCTGCTTTAGAAAGTTTCCTTTTGCCTTAAGAAATCCTTTTTGGCCTTACAAAAATTCTCTTCTGGGTAAAGAAAATCCCCTTCAGCCTTAAGAATATAAAACGACCCAGAAATGAAATTCTTACCTTCTCAAATTATACCCTGGCCAGCCTCTCCCCTCTATAAGCAAATATATGAGCATAATTAAAAGAAATGAAGAGGTATTTTGGACATGAATTTCGATTTACAAACAAACGTAATATCGGTGCGTTAGATTATCACGGACATGAGTTTGAATTAATTAAAAAAAAAAAAATTAAACCAGAATGTGTGTGTGTGTGTGTGTGTGTGTGTGTGTGTACTCGCCTAATTGTAATCACCTAGTTGTGGTTGCAGGGGTCGATTCATTGCTCCTAGCCCCGCCTCTTCACTGGCCGCTACTGGGTCACTCTCCCTGCGCCATGTGCTTTATCATACCTCTTCTTAAAGCTATGAATGGAACCTGCCTCCACTACATCGCTTCCCAAACTATTCCACTTCCCGACCACTCTGTGACTGAAGAAATACTTCCTAACATCCCTGTGATTCATCTGAGTCTTCAACTTCCAACTGTGTCCCGTTGTTGCTGTGTCCCATCTCTGGAACATTCTGTCTCTGTCCACCTTGTCAATTCCTCTCAGTATTTTATATGTCGTTATCATGTCATCTCTCCTGTCCTCCAGTGTCGTCAGGTCGATTTCCCTTAACCTCTCTTCGTAGGACCTACCCTTAGCTCCGGGACTAGTCTTGTTGCAAAACTTTGCACTTTCTCTAGCTTCTTTACGTGCTTGGTTAGGTGTGGGTTCCAAACTGGTGCTGCATACTCCAGTATGGGCCTAACGTACACAGTGTACAGGGTCCTGAACGATTCTTTATTAAGATGTCGGAATGCTGTTCTTAGGTTTGCTAGGCGCCCATATGCTGCAGCAGTTATTTGGTTGATGTGCGCCTCAGGAGATGTGCCTGGTGTTATACTCACCCCAAGATCTTTTTCTTTGACTGAGGTTTGTAGTCTGTCCCCCTAGACTGTTCTCCGTCTGCGGTCCTTTTTGCCCTTCCCCAATCTTCATGACTTTGCACTTGGTGGTCTGAACTCCAGGAGCCAATTGCTGGACCAGGCTTGCAGCCTGTCCAGATCCCTTTGTAGTTCTGCCTGGTCCTCGTCCGATTGAATTCTTCTCATCAACTTCACATCATCTGCAATCTAGGACTGACCCCTGTGGAACCCCACTCATCACCGGCGCCCACTCTGACACCTCGCCACGTACCATGACTCGCTGCTGTCTTCCTGACAGGTATTCCCTAATCCATTGAAGTGCCTTCCCTGTTATCCCTGCCTGGTCCTCCAGCTTCTGCACTAATCTCTTGTGTGGAACTGTGTCAAACGCCTCCTTACAGTCCAAGAATATGCAATCTACCCACCCCTCTCTCTCTTTTGTCTTACTGCTGTCACCCTGTCGTAGAACTCCAGTAAGTTTGTGACACAGGATTTCCCGTCCCTGAAACCGTGTTGGCCGTCGTTGATAAGATCATTCCTTTCTAGGTGCTCCACCACTCTTCTCCTGATTATCTTCTCCATGACCTTGCATACTATACATGTCAGTGACACTGGTCTGTAGTTTAGTGCTACTTGCCTGTCTCTTTTTTTAAAAATTGGGACTATATTTGCTGTCTTCCAGACCTCAGGTAGTTGCCCTGTTTCGATAGATGTTTTGAAGATTGTTGTTAGTGGTACACATAGCTCCTCTGCTCCCTCTCTCAGGACCCATGGAGAGATGTTATCCGGCCCCATCGCCTTTGAGTTATCTATCTCGCTTAGCAGCCTCTTCACTTCCTCCTCAGTTGTGTGTATTGTGTCCAACACCTGATGGTGTACCCCACCTCTCCTCCTTTCTGGAGGCCCTTCTATCTCCTCTGTGAACACCTCTTTGAATCTCATGTTGAGTTCCTCACACACTTCGTGGTCATTTCTTGTGTGTGTGTGTGTGTGTGTGTGTGAGTGTGTGTGAATGTGTGTATGTGTGTGTGTGTATTTACAGTGAAGTTGTACAAAGCTCCTGGATTGAGGTCGTGGCTAGACATGCAGACAGACAGACAGACAGACAGACAGACAAGCATCAATAACGGAGAGAGAAATAATAATAGTTAAAATGACTGCGAGGAATTAGACCATGTTTTTTTTTTACGTGTAAAGTATTATTCCATTGCAGGGCAATACAAGACCAGACAACATGTGTTACAGTTACTACAAACTATATATATATATATATATATATATATATATATATATATATATATATATATATATATATATATATATATATATATATATATGACCGCATCTCTTTTTACTTCTAAATAGACTCCCTAAAATGGCTGCATGTGTTTAGTGATGTTTAGTGTAAAGAAAGACAAGCTGCACATCAAGGTTTAGCCGGGACAACGTTTCGCTCTGTCCAGGTCTTTATCACGTCATAACTTCATGAAGCTCTACAGCGAAGAGCAGTGTAGAGTCTACACAGAGCGAAATGTCGTCCCAACGAAACCTTGTTCTCCACATCCGTTAAGGAATCTATCAAGCCAGAAGCCACACTGGGTCCAGCAGACGTAAGCCAGTGTTTACTACCGTTGTTTTGGCCCCACCATTGTCCCCCAATCCTCACGCCGTCTTCCCAAACATTTTATGATAAAAAAAATCCCGTTTGACGTAAGAATCACCAACGAACCAAACAACGGAAAAACACCTATTGGAACATTCTCAAAAATTCATCTGGCATGAACAATTAAACTCCAATACCAAAACTGTCAGTACCATAATAAAAGTTTGAAAATACTCATCCAGCTGATGGAGTTGAACCCCGAGTCAGCGAGTTGAACCCCGAGTCAGCGAGTTGAACCCCGAGTCAGCGAGTTGAACCCCGAGTCAGCGAGTTGAACCCCGAGTCAGCGAGTTGAACCCCGAGTCAGCGAGTTGAACCCCGAGTCAGCGAGTTGAACCCCGAGTCAGCGAGTTGAACCCCGAGTCAGCGAGTTGAACCCCGAGTCAGCGAGTTGAACCCCGAGTCAGCGAGTTGAACCCCGAGTCAGCGAGTTGAACCCCGAGTCAGCGAGTTGAACCCCGAGTCAGCGAGTTGAACCCCGAGTCAGCGAGTTGAACCCCGAGTCAGCGAGTTGAACCCCGAGTCAGCGAGTTGAACCCCGAGTCAGCGAGTTGAACCCCGAGTCAGCGAGTTGAACCCCGAGTCAGCGAGTTGAACCCCGAGTCAGCGAGTTGAACCCCGAGTCAGCGAGTTGAACCCCGAGTCAGCGAGTTGAACCCCGAGTCAGCGAGTTGAACCCCGAGTCAGCGAGTTGAACCCCGAGTCAGCGAGTTGAACCCCGAGTCAGCGAGTACTGTTATGAAGAATAAAAATCACGAAACGGTGGATCGAGCATCCACGCTTAGAAGAAACTTTACACTGTTTCGATCCAGAACGGACTGAAACGTAGTCTAAATTTTCTGCTTTAAGTGGGAGTACTAGTATTATTATATTTAAATGTAAGCTCTAAACATGTAAGAGTTTCTAAAAATAATTTGAATAATATGAAAAGAAGAATAATAAAACCTTGTGACAGTTATAATGTAATGATATTAATGTAATTTTGCGAAGGCCATCACTGGCTTTCCTTCCAAATAGCCACAAACATTTTTATCCAATAACATACCAAAACGGTTTTTCATTTCTTATCAGTCTTAAAAAAATTCTCAAATTTCCCCCTGAAATACAGTTTAAAAATATTTAAAGCGATTTAAAATATTAATAATTTATGGGCCAACACCATATAACATTTTTTTTAACATCCTCGCTCGTTTTTCAATCAAATTTTTGACAGGGTACTTCCATCCAAAACTCAAGTCCTGTCCTTTCCTGTCCGTTTTCCTGGATTCATTAGCATATATGTTCATGCTTATACTCCACCAGCACATGAAAATTATATATAAAAAAAGGCCGCTCTCCTTCACTCCGATCTAATACTCTCACACACATGTATGCTAGGTGCTCAAGCCGCTACCTCCTAAAACCTCCTTCACACTCAACCCCCCAACACTTTCTTTGATGTTTCAAATTTCAATACCAGCAAATGTATAAAATAAACACTTGTGCAACGTTAGGTAGCAATATTAAGGCGAGGTTTCGCCCACTAGTTTCCATAATAACTTGAACTAACGTCGTACAGCTGTATCTCTTATACGATCTTTGTTGTCCCGTACACCGTCTAGCCATGGTTAAGATAATCTCTTAATAAACCTCTCTCTCTTTTTCCATATTTTATACATGACCAAACCCTCTGAACAACCACTCTTCACCTCTTTCAAACACGCATTATTTTTTTAAAATTTCTTCATTCCTCGTATGTTTTTCGTAATCACACAATATGTTGATCTCATACATGACATCTGCGCTGCCTCCAACTTCCTCCTCTCTGCAACATTCAATGATCACTCTTCACACCCAGACAACAACACTCATCCTCTGACATATTCTGCTTCTCACAGAGTAATCAATATTCCTGCTACTTTCCCCTGCCTGCTATTCCATGGCATTCGCTTCCTGACATTTTGCTTCCTCTACTTACTCTTTCTTTTTATCAGTTTCCTTTTCTCGGTGTTCACTTTCCATCTTTAGCATATTCATCCAAACTCCTCTACAAACATGTACAGTTCTCCTAACATTTTTCACGCTTTTTTTCCGAGATCTTTTAGAAAATTCAAAATTCTCCACTGACTCCCTCAAATACAATGTGGTGGAAGCTGCAAACAGCAATTGTAACATCTCCAGTTTTATAACAGATTACCGTATTTCGCGGCTTATTAGACGCATTTTTTTCCCATAAAATGTCTCCGAAAACCACCCTGCGTCCTATAAACTGAAGGTCAGTGACGTGAGCTATAAATTTTGGGTGTGGGGTGGACTGTACCTCTCTGTTACGTCTGATGCCGAGCCATTGAAACTAAAACAAGTCTTATAAGCCGCGAAATACGGTACTTTTTATTTAAGGCAACACCTATCTTTACCAGTAGCATTCCTATTTCCTTACAACCAAATCTAAAATGACTATGAACAATCAAAGTGACGTCTTCCCGTGCCTGCATAAGGGTTACTTCTGGAAAAATATTCCTCTTCTCTCCAATATACCTTGACCTTAACTCTCCTCTTCAGAACTCGTAGCAGTTCTCAATAACCCACCACCTATTCCAAACATTTGCAACACTAGCAACATCGCTTCCCTATCCACTCTCTCTCATCTGACATAAATGCAACAAACAGCTCCTTATCCTTAATTAGGTTCTGCTCAAGTAGGTACCTCAGCTACAACACTTGATCCACCCATTCCTTTCCCTTCCTAAATCCTCCTTCTAGATGATTTATTATTATTATTATTATTATTAGTAGTAGTAGTAGTAGTAGACTAATCTTGACCTACATGACGCAATATAAGCCATTATCTAACAACAATAGAGGTTTCTAAAACGTGTTAGTTAACGAATAACGTCCTTCATTAGGCATAATGATAAACCTCAGTTATTTATATTTAAGTTGAAAGTGAATTTTGGTACTAAAAACACGCATAACATTATAATATAATTAATTGTACTAATAATATTTTCAATGGGGCAGTAGGAAGCATTTGCATTGTTGTGTCCAGTAATACGGTAACGTTGGCCTCCCATTGAAAGAACAGTGGCGATATAGCAATTTTTTGTGTGTGTTCCTCTATTGATGGAAATTTTGCGTGTCACTGAGGGAATTGTGGGATATATCTTTTTTGCGTGTGCGCGCTCCTGTATTGATGGTAATTTGTGTATAAATACGCCATAACTTGTGTCGATAGATGTATGTATGTCATGTATGTGTGTATATTTATACGAGGGACTGAATGCTCATTGTGTGTAATCACATCAGAATCAGAATAGAATTTTATTTTCCGGGGCTACAGCACATGTGTGTTTATGCGTCATATTAATTATTAGGGAAAAAAATGCATGGCATTTTTAAATTTATTCAACGCGCAGCAGTGCGATAATTCTTACCCCTGACAGTTATCTAGCTCAAGCTCTTGGGCCTCGCTTTTGCACTTGGAGTAACTAGTGTAGCTTAATCCCATATGTAGAGTTCGACTCCACTACGTCACATCGTGGCGACTTTCATTTGTTCGCTGTCATGAGATTCGACTATTTTTATTGTTGTTGCTACATTTCGCTCATTTCAGTTT
Source organism: Cherax destructor (assembly GCA_009830355.1). Taxonomy (NCBI): domain Eukaryota; kingdom Metazoa; phylum Arthropoda; class Malacostraca; order Decapoda; family Parastacidae; genus Cherax; species Cherax destructor. The sequence goes on from WNWK01002759.1 coordinate 170,417, forward strand.
CTATTTTCCTGTTATGTCTCCCTTTTTTTTATCCACTATTCTTTGTCGATGTCTCTAAGTATTTTGTAAGCTGTGATCATGTCTCCCCTGGATATTTGCTTTTGTAGTGATATAAGAATTTAGGATTTCATGAAGTACACTGCTAGTGATCTAACTCTCAGCTCTCTAAAAAATAAAGCTTCAATCTTTCATATTTACTCTCCTTATTAGATTTGTCTCACTTACAGAGTTGCTTAGTCTCTTGTTTCCTCCACTCCTCTCTGTGTGACTCCTTCCTCTCCACCAGTACTCAGTAATCACCAGTACTCAGTAATCACCAGTACTAACCAGTACTCAGTAATCACCAGTACTCAGTAATCACCAGTACTCAGTAATCACCAGTACTAACCAGTACTCAGTAATCACCAGTACTAACCAGTACTCAGTAATCACCAGTACTAACCAGTACTCAGTAATCACCAGTACTAACCAGTACTCAGTAATCACCAGTACTAACCAGTACTCAGGAATCACCAGTACTAACCAGTACTCAGTAATCACCAGTACTAACCAGTACTCAGGAATCACCAGTACTAACCAGTACTCAGTAATCACCAGTACTAACCAGTACTCAGTAATCACCAGTACTAACCAGTACTCAGTAATCACCAGTACTAACCAGTACTCAGTAATCACCAGTACTAACCAGTACTCAGTAATCACCAGTACTAACCAGTACTCAGCCACCAGTACTAACGAGTACTCAGTAATCACCAGTACTAACGAGTACTCAGTAATCACCAGTACTCAGTAATCACCAGTACTAACCAGTACGTCTCTCTATTATGACACCACCTCTCTCTTTCTGCGACAGACTTGCTGTCTGTCTCTCTGTCAGGTATTCTCTCCCCTGAGGGACCCTGTCAAAGGCCTTTCTGACAGTCCAGGAATATGCGGTTCAGCTGTCCTCTTTTCAGTCTGATTATCATTATTTCGTCATATAATTAAATTAGGTTAGGGAGGCATAATTAACCTACTTTGAACCCTTGTGAGTTTTCTATAGAGACGTCTGTGTTTGTCAGGGCGTTTACTGCCTTGTTTATTGTTATGTAGTATTGTGTCCTAGGCACATGTCGATTAGACACTAGGCCTGTTGTATGTGTGTGTGTGTAAGGAAACACTTCGAAATATTAAAGCCCTGCCGGGAATTGAACCCGGGCCCTCCGAGCGTGTGTGTGTGTGTGTGTGTGTGCACTCACCTATTTGTACTCGCCTGTTTGTGGTCGCAGGGGTCAATTCACAGCTCCTGGACCAGCATCTTTGCTGGTAGCTACTAGGTCCACTCTCTCCTTGCTCCATGAGCTTTGTCGTGTGTGTGTGTTTGTGCGTGTGTGTGTGTGTGTGTGTGTGTGTGTGTGTTACCATTTTGTCCTAGGCACATGTCGATTAGACACTAAGCCTGTTGTATGTATGTGTGTGTGTGTAACGAAACACTTCGAAATGTTTCGGCCCCGCCGGGAATTGAACCCGGGCCCTCCGTGCGTGAAGCAAGAGCGCTAGCCACCATGCCATCGGGGCGTGTGTGTGTGTGTGTGTGTGTGTGTGTGTGTGTGTGTGCGTGCGTGTGTGTGTGTGAAACTGTTAGGAATTTTTTCCGACAATTATATTTACATGTCTCAGGCCATTAACAACAATAATAATAATAATCCTACCGTACATATGTAACTATTGACCAGCATGTGTTGTTCCTCTTGCAGTGTGTCATGAGTGAGGGAGTGACCTGCTGTGACTCCGTGACCTGCTGTGACCCCGCCCGCCCCACCATGGTGCCGCCCCGCCCATGAGGCCGCCATGGCTGAAGCTGTGGGCGGCGGCGGCGGGCGGCGTTGGTGGTGGTGGCGGGGGCGGTGGTGGGCGGCGGCGGCGGCGGTGGTGGTGGTGGCGGCGCTCATGCCGCACAACACCGCCGGCAATATTGACCTCTACATGACCAGCGAGGAGACCAAGCGAGTACTAGGTGAGTACTGATGAGTACTGGGTACTGGTGAGTACTGTGTACTGGTGAGTACTGTGTACTGGTGGGTACTGTATACTGGTGGGTACTGTATTGGTGAATACTGTTTTCCGGCGGGTATGTGTACTGGTAGTCTGTACTGGTGAGTACTGGGTACTGGTGAGTACTGTGTACTGGTGAGTACTGTGTACTGGTGAGTACTGTGTACTGGTGGGTACTGTATACTGGTGGGTACTGTATTGGTGAATACTGTTTTCCGGCGGGTATTGTGTACTGGTGAGTACTGTGTACTGGTGAGTACTGGTACTGGTGAGTACTGTGTACTGGTGAGTACTGTGTACTGGTGAGTACTGTGTACTGGTGAGTACTGTATACTGGTGGGTACTGTATTGGATACTTTGGGTTGTGTACTGGTGAGTACTGTGTACTGGTGAGTACTGTGTACTGGTGAGTACTGTGTACTGGTGAGTACTGTGTACTGGTGAGTACTGTGTACTGGTGAGTACTGTGTACTGGTGAATACTGTGTACTGGTGAGTACTGCATACTGGTGAATACTGTGTACTGGTGAATACTGTGTACTGGTGAATACTGTGTACTGGTGAATACTGTGTACTGGTGAATACTGTGTACTGGTGAATACTGTGTACTGGTGAATACTGCGTACTGGTGAGTACTGTGTACTGGTGAATACTGTGTACTGGTGAATACTGTGTACTGGTGATTACTGTGTACTGGTGAATACTGTGTACTGGTGGAGAGGGAGGGAGGGAGAGAGGGGAAGAAGGAGGGGAGGAAAAAGTAATGAGAGGGGGAGTGGGGAGGAAGGAGGGGAGGGAGAAGCAGTGAGAAGGGGGAGAGAGAGGTGAGGAAGGGGAGATAGACAAAGAAACTAAACAAGAGAGTTTCAACACAGGAGGAGAGAAACTAGGGTCATTGTTGGTGGTGGTCTGAGCTGATGGCACCATTTGTCCCCCCCCCCGGCCTCCATTATGGTACGTTCATTGTGGGTGGGGGAGGGGGAAGATGGTGCTATGGAGTGTCTCCGTGCTGCTGGCAGTCTCTCGTCAGTCAAGTAATTGACAGTAGTTCTCTGAAGATGTGCGCTTCAAGGAGCGAAAGCGCTCAGGTGCTTCCTGCTCTCATTATTTTTTTTGTTTTTGCCTCTTTATCACTGTGATATACATATATTTTTTCATACTTGTATTCATATAATTTTTTTTAATCCTTGCGCTGAATGACCCACATGGGTTTAGCGCTTCACAGAAAAAAATATTATTATTATTATTATTATTATTATTATTATTCATGTATATTTTTTTAACTCATGTAAGTCATTCTTATTTTCTGACACAACTGGGAATGAGATTTCTGTCCGTCGCCTAATTTTGAGAACTGTTTGCATAGAGAGAGAATTAGAGAGAGGCAGACAAGTGTGGTAGGAAGAGAGAGGCAGGGACTGGCAAGAGAATTAAAGAGATAGACACAAGTGTGTTAGAGAGGCAGAGAGAGAGAGAGGGAGGGAGAGAGAGGGAGAGAGAGAGGGTGATAAAGAGAGAGGGAGAGAGAGAGAGAGAGAGAGAGGGAGAGAGGAAGAATGAAAGTGATGAGACACAAGTTCAAGAGATACTAGAGAAGAATGAGAGATACATGGAAACCTGATAATAAGAACCACAAAAGCTGTAAGAAGATGCGTGAAGCAGGAAATAAAAAAATATCAAAGTATGCACATAAGATCAAAGTATATACATCAAGGTATATACAGAATATAAAAGTATATACATTATATATATATATATATATATATATATTTTTTTTTTTTTTTTCAACAAGTCGGCCGTCTCCCACCGAAGCAGGGTACCCAAAAAGAAAGAAAATCCCCAAAAAGAAAATATTCATAATCATTCAACACTTTCACCACACTCATACGACAGCTGAGAATTGTCCCTCCCAGCTGTCACTATCCCAGACCTCTCCTTTAAAGTGCAGGCATTGTACTTCCCATTTCCAGGACTCAAGTCCAATTAAATCAATTAACTGGTTTCCCTGAATCCCTTCATAAAATGTTACCCTGCTCACACTCCAACAGATCGTCATGTCACAAAAACCATTCGTCTCCATTCACTCCTATCTAACACGCTCACACATGCTTGCTGGAAGTCCAAGCCCCTCGCCCACAATACCTCCTTTACCCCTTCCCTCCAACCTTTTCTAGGACGACCCCTACCCCGCCTTCCTTTCCCTACAGATTTATACGCTCTCCAAGTCTATATATATATATATATATATATATATATATATATATATATATATATATATATATATATATATATATATTTATATATATTCTAGAGAGAGAGAGACAGACAGACAGACAGACAGAGAGAGACAGACAGAGAGAGAGAGAGAGAGAGAGAGAGAGAGAGAGAGACAGAGGAAAACGGACGTCAAGGAACATACATCAGCCACTATTAACGTCACTACCATAGCTACCAAGAACATTTACAATATTTGAGGAACAATTCTTGGTTCTATAATGATAAACTGGTTACACTGTCAGAGTGTTATAGTTCTCAGGAAGAAAGTCAGTGTAGCTACCGGGATTATTGAACGAGCCAGACAATGTTGCCAGCGATTTCACTAAACAAGCCAGACATAGCAGCCAGCGTTGAGGGAAGAGTCAGCACTTGAAAACTGCGACACTGGATCCCTGAGAAGGGTGACACTTGTGACTGTCAACAGTCACACATTCCTCGACCTCCTTTGTTTGCTCTACTTACACTGTTTACGCTTCTACTTTCCTGACCCTTCACGTTCCTTTTCTTGCCCTGCACATTTCTTCCCTTGCCCTTCAGCATCTTTCCCTTCGGGAGAGCAAATATGTATGTGTCTATAATTATTTATATTCAAAGACTTGTATATGTCTGTACGTATGTAACTGTCAGATAGAATAGGGTTGCAGCCCACTGCTGAATGATCCCGTATCCAATTTTTTATACAGTTAAAAATATTGAGGCCAGCGCCACTACATATTCTTACGCATTTAATGATTTAGTATTGTTGTGTATTAATATGTGAATGTAGATTGATATAACACATTATCCAAATTTCTCTCATCCCTTCTCACACCTCTTTTTCTTCTGTTCCCTGTCACAACACAGACACAACACACACACTTCAGCTTCAGGTCCTACGGCTTTACCTGGACATCGTAAGATTGTAATCCGTGACTATGGTGCAGTGGTGGAGGGACAGATTCCCAGTCTCATGAGGTTTAGTGGGCGAGGGGCTTGGACTTCCAGCAAGCATGTGTGAGCGTGTTAGATAAAAGTGAATGGAGACGAATAGTTTTTGGGACCTGACGAGCTGTTCGAGTGTGAGCAGGGTAATATTGTGTGAAGGGATTCAGGGAAACCAGTTAATTGATTTAGTTGGACTTGAGTCCCCGCCAGACCGTTGGTCCGAGGCTTTTCTTACTGTCACGATTCGCTTTTAGAAAATCTTGTACAGTTCGGTGAGTACAATTTGACTTCGCATTATTCTCACGATTAATGGACAGCAAATCGAACCTCCACTCCTCCTTCCGCTGAATGACCCACAAGGGTTTAACACTTCGCATAAATATAATGGAGGCAATCTCATTTAGTGAGTAATGTGTGTATTTTCTCGTTGTCGTGTCCTTAAATGACATCTCTATCGAGGGTTTAGTACAGAGTATATGAATTATTCGATGGGTTAAATTCAAATTTGTGGTGTTCCCTAAATTTACCCAAGAAGTTTGTTTTCCGAGGTTCGCGATCAAAGATTTACCTGATATCGGCTCTTTCTCTCTGGTAATGTGGCGATCAAAGAGTGGCTGGTGTGACGGCAGGCAGACTAGAGTGGGGCATCAGCTCGTCAAGTGAGCTTAAATTGAGCTAAAGGAGATAATAACGGTGGAGGAGGAAGCTTAGTGAGGGAGAAGCCTCGACGATGGTGCTGGAGGAGTAGCTGAGAGCGCTCGAGGAGGATTGGATCGTGTTGCTGGCTCTCCGATGCGGATTTTTTAACTTTCGAGGATTCTAATCTCTCTCTGGTGTGTCCAAACTTTGTGTTGAGTAATGTAAGTTGGTTAATTCACATGTCATCCAAAGGGAAGTTTTTTCCTTCTTCGAGGCGACGAGTGTTTTGATGAGCGATGTGAGAGGAAGACAATGATTTCTTCTTTTTCTTCTAGGATATTAGTTCAACACGAGATATTTTTTATGTTAAAAATTTATGCCTTTACTGAGCTCTCTCTCATATTTTTAACTCCAAAGGAAATAGGGAAAATGTGTATTTTATTACTCGATTTTTATAGAAGAGAACACGTAAACAAGACAAGTGGCAAAGATACATCTCAGAATTTACTGATACACTGTTTATGCGGTTCTTAAAAATAAATGAATAGAGTGTTTATAAAAAAAAATGAATATAAAAATATATGTGATTTTCACTGTCGAACCCGTGACCCTTAATTTCACAAAATATTCTAGGTAATTCGAAAGCATTTTTCAGTTGGCTTAAATTACACTGGTAAAAGTTGAGCTTAGTTACTGAAAAGAAGGCTGTTAGATATTTTGCGTTCGGGAGTTGTTAATATTACTTTTCTGTCATTTATGAAGGTGTGAAAATTTGATTAATTTTCCAAATTTAGTGAAGATGTATACATCTTTAATTTCATGGTTATTAATAGTTCGTAATCCTGTAATTTTGTCTTTTCTCGTCTTCCCTCTTTCAAGGGAAGAGGGAGTCTTGATGCTAGTGAAGAGCTCTTGATTCAAGGATCTGATGTTGTCCTTCTCTTCCTTTATACAAGGAAGCGAATATATATATATATATATATATATATATATATATATATATATATATATATATATATATATATATATATATATATATATATATGTGTGTGTGTGTGAGTGAGTTTGAAAGAAAGGAAAACTAAGTCTGGCGAGTCATGAGCAGCAAGAAGTTAAACATAAGATTCACTTCTGTGGAAGATAAGCAAGGTGGGAGAACCTTAAGGAAGACTGTTAAGAGTGCGACCAGACTTCAGATATTATGACATAGT
>WNWK01002759.1:185000-195888 GCA_009830355.1 Cherax destructor
ACATGACACTGGCGATATCAACTTCATCTTTGGATGTTTCAGTATACAGATATCACTGCCTCTTCACGTAAGTGTATGAAGTGGTGGCATCTACAGATGCCACCACTTCATACACTTAGATAATAAACAATGGTCCTTAATCTAGATAGAAGTAGATATTTCTCAGCAAATAGACTAAATACGGACTTTTAAGCCCTCTAATATCTGTCTTTCCCATGTACTGCTCTATGCTAAATTATGTTCAGTGCTGATAATAGCTAACTATTCACTTCGTATTATAAACGGCGATATCCCTGATTTTCTCAAACTGGGTTAGTCATCTTTACCATTACTCTCTCAGTTTCCTCCTGCAGAAGGAAGACTTCCTTCAGTGACTTGCTTTCTCTGACAGAGCTCATTATACCCTTAGTAATAATATTGGTCTCCAACAATTGCAATGTTCCAACTCTTCCCTGATACCACACACTATTAAGTTTCCATTTCTTTATTAGGAATACTGTTTGAAGGAAGTGGTAAAGAGTTTAAGTAAACATTGAAAACAGCATCACACGATGTTTCAATATTTACTTAAACACTGGGCTATTTTTACTGAGCCATTCATAACAATCACGCAATAATATATTGCTCTATTGAAAGTTAATATGTTTATATCTCTAATTTATTGTCATATCAGGCTATTAGCGTACAGTTATATAGCTTTGTTTATGCTTTGGACTGTATATACGATCCGTCCGGCACATGTGTTACCGTGCGTGTGAAAATGCATGGTCGGTCGGAATTTCATCCCTCACTCCACGCTGTCAGTCGTCATGATCGGGCAATTATAGGTAAATATATGTTATTGTATGTTAACCTAACCCAACCGAAAATAGGAAATATTAATGAGGATCAAAGGACGCGAGTGTGTACACTTTTGTTATTATTATTGGACATTGGTCTCTTAAATTGATGTAATAGCATGAGAAAGCACAGTATATTTTGTGGAGAATGCAAGTAATGGGTGATTGTCATGGGGTGTCAAGTCACCTAATTGTTGTCACGTGGCTGCCGAGAAGACGCTTGTTGCAGCCTCATTTGTACAAGAGTTAAAGAGGTGGTGTATTTGCAGCTGTGTGGTATTAGAAGTGGCAATTAAGATTGCTTCAATAGAGTGGAGCCTGTAACGTCGGATTATGTTGATCATTTCTGCTTTGTTGCAGTGCATGTGATGGTCCTCTTAAGATATATGCAAGACTCGAAAATTTCTGGTGCCGTCCAGGTTACACGCTTGTCTATCTTAATGTGACAGGGTGGGGTTTATGGCATTCCATTGAGAAGACATTCGTCCACTATGGTGTGCATCACTTCTCGTAGAGATGAGCAAAAAAGAGATCATGTATATAGTTACGGGAACATGTTCTCGGACTCGTATAGGAAGATTACTTCCCACTTCCCTTCTCGTTTCTCCTACGTAGATCTTGTTGCACTCTCCGCAGGGTATAGTGTACTCTCCTGCATCAGTGTTGGATTTATCGTAGGACGTCTGCCACGGACGTGGATGAAATGGCCACATCCGTGTGGCAGCCACAAGGAATGGCCTGCATGATGTTGTTGTCTATTTATCCATCAGAGACCTCAGCGGTAAGGTCCCTGTGACATACATAACAGTGAATCTTATCATCTCTCTTTCCTATGTTTTGATTTGGTACTGATGATTGGTTCTTAGAGACCTGAAAAGGTTCTGCCACACGTTTCCCGTTTTTTCTAGACTGATGTTTGACACACACACAGCATATGGGCGACTGGCAAACCTAAGATTAGCGTTCCGTTACCTTAGCAAGGAATCGTTCAAGACACTTTACACCGTGTACGTCAGGCCCATACTAGAGTATACAGCATCAGTCTGGAACCCACACCTGGTCAAGCACGTCAAGAAATTAGAGAAAGTGCAAAGGTTTGCGAGAAGGCTAGTTCCACAGCTCAGGGGTCTGTCCTATGAAGAAAGGTTGAGGGAAATAGGACTAACAACACTGGAGGACAGAAGGGTTAGAGGAGACATGATAACGACATACAAAATACTGCGGGGAATCGACAAGGTAGATAGTGACAGGATGTTCCAGAGAGGGAACACAGAAACAAGGGGACACAACTGGAAGCTGAAGACTCAGATGAGTCAAAGGGATGTTAGGAAGCATTTCTTCAGCCATAGAGTAGTCAGGAAGTGGAATAGTCTAGCGAACGATATAGTGGAGGCGGGAACCATACATAGTTTTAAAACAAGGTATGATAAAGCTCTTGGAGCAGGGAGAGCAGAGACCCAGTAGCGGACAGCGAAGAGGCGGGGACAGGAGCTGAGTCTTGACTCCTGCAGCCACAATTAGGTGAGTACGTTTCATAAATAAAACGTTAGTTACAGTAGCTGTGAATGTGAGATTTAAGCGCTAGCTCTTGAACCTTTCAACAACCCTAGTAGCTTTATCTCTTCTTTTTCCTCTGTGTGTATGTGTGTGTTTGTATGTGTGTGTGTGTGCTTGCGTGGGTGCGTGTGCTCGCTCGCGTATGTGACTTTTCACGAATATCTATCATCCAGTCCCTTCTTCCCTGTAGAACTTTTCGAGATTTAGCCGAACGCCACAAAAGCCTTATCTCATTGCTTATAGATCCCAGAGTTGGTTGGCTGAAGCAAGTTTGTGTGTGTGTGTGTGTGTGTGTGTGTGTGTGTGTGTGTGTGTGCGTGTGCGTGCGCTTGATGAATACCACCCATTATAAAACACATCACAATTGTGACTATAAAAAAAAAACATTGCCTTTATTTTTTCCCTTTTCAGAAAGTCTGTTGTTATTATTAGTGTTTATGAAGCAAAGTTGATGTGAGTCTTGGAGTGAGCGTTGACGGAGAGTTTGTTGTGTATGTCGTCGCTGTGGGACTTTAAACTCCTGAGTTTGTTTGTCTTCTGTCGCTAATGCAGATTATAGAAGGTGTCACTCGGGAAGTTAGTCTTGATGACAGACGCCAGATAAAAACTTTAAGATGCCATAATTGTTACTTTAGTTAAAGAACAAAAGGCACAATACCGTGACTGAAGTGACTGAAACAATATACAAATAACTTGCACGTAGGAAAGAGAGGAGCTTACCACGACGTTTCGGTCTGACTTGGACCATTTACATGGTCCAAGTCAGACCGAAACGTCGTCGTAAGCTCCTCTCTTCTATGTGCGGGTTATTTGTATATTGTTGCTTTTGTTGTTCTTATCAACATACTTGTCCGTATATTCTCCGCATTGGTATAAAGTGAAGTGAGGACTGACCCTGGACAAGGTCAACAAGGAATCATACCAACTCTCAGGCCTCGGTCAGGTGACCAGAAGCTCCAGCGGCGGGGTCATCACATGACCAAGACCCGCGTCAAGAAACACCTGTCCTGTTTCCTGACGAACCTTACCTACACACTCCTACAAGAGTAAAGTAACAAAAAGTTAAAAGTATCCACATTCAAAGTAACAAAAGCTAAAACCTTTTGCATTCAAAGTAACAAAAGCTGAAACCATTCACATATAAACATTAATATCTTGACACGAATATGTCTTTCTCAGAAGTCTAGCGCTTCTTGACAAAAAAAAAAAGAGGACAAACATGGCTTCCACCACCTCCAGGAGAGGACTGGAGGTGGTGCTAACAAAATAACATAACTTACGTATTCGACAAAGCTCGCTTAATGTTGATTGTAAGCCTTTAATTCAGAGGAAAAACAGCCCATTAACCGCAGGCAACGAGCTCGGCCAATCAGAAAGAAGAACGAGCCACAGAAAACGAGGCTAACCAATCAGCCAGCGGAATTAGCCTGCCCCAATTTTTCCAGCATCTAGGGTTCTCAGAATAATACGATAGGGGGGGAGGGGGGAGGGGGAAACTACCTGTCCCTGTGGCCCAAGTTGGCCCCTAATTAATTAAGTTCTTCACACCAGGTCGACTATGATGAAGCTAGGCGAGGGGACCCCCTCACCTTGCCCAAATGGCCGGAAGCAGACGGATGGGTCGCGGATTCTCCTCTACGAACGGTGGAATATAAAAATTCTGGGATCGCATGAGCGTGGTTCATTTTAAGTAAGATATGTACACATAAAATGCGTATTAATGTGATATATTGTAATAGAAGCGCCGTTTCACGTGATTTTCTTTTATTCTGCAGTGGTCCGTGATGATTCGGCGATAGTCTCACTGGATAAATGGATAAATTAAAGTAACATTATGAATACACAAGGGCGCTGCTTCCCAAAAAAGTAACATTATGAATACACAAGGGCGCTGCTTCCCAAATCTATAACAGAAGGGTTTCTCCGCGAGCAAAATCAAAATACTCGTTTAAGTAAATATTAAAGAAGGCTTTTATTTTCCCCCTAGAAATTACTGTTAGCATTTTTATTGTGTAATGAGATCTTGTGGCCTCGCTGGTTGGTTGGTTAATTGGGCTTGAAACTTTAAAAGGCTTTCGTCTGAACGAGGGTCATTAAGGCTGCATATAACTGCTCACTACCAGTCAACAATCTTTCGATGCATAAAAAATGGAATTAAAGTATATTCTCGGCATATATAGATTGGTATGCATATACCTCTTCATGTATATACAAAGAAAGACATAAACTTCTAGGTGTATATACACTGAAAGGCATACACTTATAGGTGTATATACAACTGAGAGACACACACCTCTTGCTGTATATACAGTGAAAAGCCTGCACCTCTGTGTGTATGTAGCATTGTTCTCCCTGGATGGTGGATTAATAAGGTTTAAAGCCTATCGACTACACGAGGGTCATTAACGCTGCATCTAACCTTTTATCCACCACCAGACAACTTTAATCCCTAAAATAGGGATTAAAGTTAACTCTCAGCATATATACACCGAGAGAAATACACCTCTCGGTGTATATATCCTGTGTATATAACTTTGTCTATATCCTGCCAGGAACTGTACTAATAAATTATGTAAGTATATGCTGTCTGTCTGTCTGTCTGTCTGTCTGTCTGTCTGTCTGTCTGTCTGTCTGTCTGTCTCTCTCTCTGTCTCTCTCTCTGTCTCTCTCTGTCTCTCTCTCTCTCTCTCTCTCTCTCTCTCTCTCTCTCTCTCTCTCTCTCTCTCTCTCTCTCTCTCTCTCCGTAATTCGTGGAGGAATGTTATTTATCCTGATGGAAGCAAATTATAATATACAAAAAAAGGAATCATTACCGCTGAACCTAATATAGATGACAGAGACAATAACTATCGTGTGCACTAACCTAACTTCAAGCAAACAAACGCAACAAATTAAGTCTGGCAGTTTGCTCTAAGTTACGAGACTTGTGAGGATGATTATGAGGGATAATTGTTACGCAGGAAAATTAACTTTGAGAATTGGTGCTTAAGTTAATAAATTTCTTGTCACAGGTTTTATTTCCTCTCATCTGTTGGGCTCGTGTTTTTTTTTTTTTATCCTAGAAACTTTAGTCATTTTTTTTTTCTGCCGATCGTCTTCCACCAAAGTAGAGTGACCCTGTTTACCCCTTTCCCCTAAAATAAGAGATACATATTCACCATCTTTCTATCAATATCTGTTATGCCAAGGTTGAGAGAAATTACGATTCTGAAATACAGAGAATAATAACTAGGAATAAACTAGCCCTAACTGCCCTATTACGGGTTTCAGTATATTCAAGAATATTGTCAATTTAGAGGGGCATAAGCTGTGGATTTTTCTTCTCCGGAAAAGATGCAATGCTTGCCGTTTAGACCACTGATGGTTGGTATGACACAGTGGAACCTCCAGAAGTGACGATCATTGTTAGTGATCAAGATGACAAGTTAGAAATCATTTGCAAGTTTAACATGACCCTCAATGTTATTTTCCTTAAGATAATCTCAATTTTATATTACCATCCTCCTAAACACTTGTTACAATGTAATATCATCATATTGTAATTTGAAATCAAATATATAACTAGAAAAATCTCAATCAATTTCTCTAATATTATGTACATAGTCTATAAGCCCCTAATGCCATGGCATGTCAGTGGCTCTCCTTGCACTTCACTTTATGATTGTAACTGCAAATATCTATGTAAATTGCAATGAAATAAAATTTACTTTACTTTACTTACTAAAATACCAACACCAGAGAAAAATGCAGTATAAAGCGATCCTTTATTGACAACGTTTCGCTCACACAGTGGGCTTTATTAAGTCATAAACAGATCTGAACGATGGAAAATTCTTTCCCTGGATCATGTAACTAAGTGCTTTTTCAATATAGTCCAGAGAACATTCATAATTTGTGAGATTTTCTGAGAAAAAATCAGCGTGGTCGCATCTCAGATTAGCTACAGTGTTTCCCAGTTCGGGGAACGACGAGGCGTCATCTCTTGAATATAAACAAGGGGTGAAATTGTCTCCCTACATAGCACACCAGTTGAAAATATGCGTGAGAAGATTATGTTTCTCCTTATGTGTCTCCTTTTCTCTGATGTAAAGAGCGAGGAGACACGATACTAGTCACAAATAACCTTCTTAGTTTATCTCCTAGGCGTACCATCGTCCTGGAAGCCTAGGTGCTGAGCACCTGCTCATAGGCAGAGGGACTGATTACCTCGTCTGCCACTGCCTTCTGTGCATATTTCTACAGTCTCCAGATTGTGTCTATATATTGTATAAATAAAGCCAATGGATGGCGTGACGTCTAAAACTAAAGATACCCCGATGTTGCACATGTGTCTAATATTTAATCTTGTCGGTGTTCATATGCAACTTGTCTGCAATGTTGTGTCTGTCCCACTGCCTTCGTCGCAACCCCGGCTTTCAAGTCTGGGTGGTTTGAACCATCTGCTGAGCCTTCTATACTCAAGTGAATGGTCTTTCACCTGTGTGAATTCTCATGTGAGTTTTTAATGATGATTTTGTTGAAAAGTCTTTGGACATTTTTTACATAAAAATATTCATACCTTTTCCCATGTTCTCTTAAACTCTACATGCTAATATCAACCCTGGCCAGAATTCCCCTCAAGCAACTGATAGGTCATGAACATGACTGAACTGATACTATTTGACTCCGAGTCCATATTTCGGACAACTGTCAAGTCACAACTGAGGCGAGAAAAGTAGAGAAGGTCAGAATACACGATACTCCTATCAGACCTTCCTGTTCCTGTGTTGACAGTAGCTACGTGTGTTGACAGTAGCTACGTGTGTTGACATACTACGTGTGTTGACAGTAGCTAGTGTTGACAGTAGCTACGTGTGTTGACAGTAGCTACGTGTGTTGACAGTAGCTACGTGTGTTGACAGTAGCTACGTGTGTTGACAGTAGCTACGTGTGTTGACAGTAGCTACGTGTGTTGACAGTAGCTACGTATTAAGTATAAATCAGAAATCTGTAGACTCCTTTTCCCACTCAATTTGGATAAATTCTCTGCTACTAATTATCTATATACCGATTATATTCATCGAAAGAAAATTAATTACCCTGTAGCACTTAAATTAACGTCAATTTGCCTCTGATGTTTAATGATGATTTACAGTGAAAATTTATAAGAACATAAGAACAGCAGAACATTAGAACATCAGAATGGAGGAAGACCGCAGCAGGCCTACTGGCCTGATGATGTTTATTGCTGATAACGAGGATGATAATAGCGAAATAATGATTGTTCTGTGAGAACAACTGAGGAAAAGGTAACTGCTGTCCATCACCCCACGTCTGAAACACGAGTTGAACGTGTTAAAAACTTGATTTCACTCCCTTCCCCCTCCATCCCCTCCCCCCTCTCCATTAGTGTTATTGTGTAAATTATCATACATAATTATTTCTAACTGGCTTAACTTACTGATTATTAACATTTATGTTACCAGTTGAGTCAGTTGAGTTTGCCCAAGTGAGTCTCGTATTAATTCTGAGAACCTAACTAAGACAGACTTTCTGAGTTTAATCTAATGATTGCTGTGTGTGTGTGTACTCGCCTAGTTGTGGTTGCAGGGGTCGAGTCACAGCTCCTGGCCCCGCCTCTTCACTGGCCGCTACTGGGTCACGCTCCCTGCTCCATGAGCTTTATCATACCTCTCCTTAAAGCTATGTATGGAGCCTGCCTCCACTACATCGCTTCCCAAGCTATTCCACTTCCCGACCACTCTATGACTGAAGAAATACTTCCTAACATCCCTGTGATTCATCTGAGTCTTCAACTTCCAACTGTGACCCCTTGTTGCTGTGTCCCATCTCTGGAACATTCTGTCTCTGTCCACCTTGTCTATTCCTCTCAGTATCTTATATGTCGTTATCGTGTGTGTGTGTGTGTGTTGGGCCTCCTGAGTGGCGATGCCCATTCTTTTGATGCCCACTCTATTGATGCCCATTCCAACCCCACTCATTCTTCCAGTTACTCATCACACACTCACACACGTCGCCTCTCAACCTCAAACTTCTACTCGTGCGGTGCGGGGCAGTTTTTAACACACCCCTTCCCCTCTATCCTCCTTCCCTTTAACATACCCTCCTCCTTGTCCTGCTTCTACCAACTATTCCCTTTCCTCCCATTAATTCTTTCCGGTGTTCCCCCCTCCTTTTACTGTCCCTTAATCCCACTCCCATCTGCTGTCCGCCCAGCGGCTCATGCCAGAGTTAAAAAGAGTGAAAAGAGAGAGATGGATTGTGATTCAGAGTGAAGGATTTCACCTCTCCTTCCTTGTCTGCTCCCTGCTTTATCATCTAGAGTGAAGGATTCCTTCTTTCTTTGTCTGCTCCTTGCTTTATCATCTAGTCCGAGACTGTATATTTTAAATGGTTTATTTGACTGGTTAATAGGGTTTAAATCCTATCAACTACTCGATGGTGATTAAGGCTGCACTTAGCCATTTCACCACCAATAACAATACTTTAATCCCTAAAATAGGGATTAAAATTAGCCTTCGACATATATACACTTAGAAAAATACGTCTCTCGATGTAGAGAATACGAGTATATCCTCACTCTCTGGACGGATTTAGAGAATAATTTGCAATGTATCATTGGTAGACCGTAGAGTTTACCTACTTACATCATAGACGTCTAATTAAGACCACCAGGTCTTTAAAAAAAATAACTTTTGAAAGATACATTTTTAGACAGATTTCAGAACCAATTTGTTATTTTTAAAGGGTATGTCATATATTTTTATATCTTTAAAAAATGTATTTAAGGGCCAAATTTTATACGTTTTTGGAATCATGTTTAAATATAAAAATTAGTACTTTAAATCCATTGTACGAAAATGTTATATTGATTGTTTTTAATCATAATATGTTGCAATTTTTGGGAGGATGAGAGTTATATCTCAACACTTTATCAAAATTGTTATAAGCAAGTATTTTCTCGTTACTTGTGAGTTAATCTTAGAGTGTTTAGATTCCCAGTCCTCTGAACACTACTGAAATAACAAATATACATTAACCATGTGTACTGTATGTGCATAGGTGGTAATATCCCTCCCAGTCATTCGCTAAATCATTTCACAGTTGAAATGGTTGTGCAGGATATTAGCGTTATATTCTGTATCCACTTTCAATCTTGCAGAGTAGTTGGGCCGCGTTTTATGATCATTGCAATGCCAAAAAGTTTCGGGTGATATGCTAGGATAGGAGGCCAGGGTTGGCCTCCTGCATGGCCAGTGAAATCCATCGACCTTACGTGCTTCTCGCATGTGTCACCCTCTGTTATGCATTGGTATAAACCTTATTAATAAATCGCAAAAGTGGTTTAAGAAAACGTTTCAGTGTTGTGACCTTGATCACTCTTAACATTAGACGGTCCAGAATTATATTAAATGAAGGCATAAAAGGGAGGTTTGGGAGACAGTTAATGACCTGACGAAATAATAGGTAGAATAATAAGACAGTTGCAACACATATGTGCTCGATTCTTTATCTTGTAGGTATTGTGTACCATCTGTAATATGGAAAAAAATTAAGTATTATGCATTGGTATAAATCTTGGTAATTTCAGACATAGGGTTTATTTTTTTCTAGCCACGTGAGCAAACACGAGGACATGTTTATTACTGAGAAGTGATCATGGTCACACTCCTGAAACGTTTTCTAAGATGCTTTAGTGAAGTGGTTCTTAACCGGTTCTTAACCGGGCGTGAACCCGGAGCAAAAACAAGAAATGTTGTGTATTTACTATTGTGGAGGATGGGTACCAACGATAACGTGGACTGTATGTTAGACTAATACTTAGCTGATGGATGAATCCAAGATGTCGCAGCCACCACCAACACCTTCTCAGGGGATCCATATATTGCCACACTCTCCACAGGGCTGTATGGAAAAAATATCACATATGAGTACATAATTATTGCCCCAAAGGAGCGTATGTCCATATTTCAGTCTTAGATGGACTGAAAGGCGTTTTACTCACTGTTTTGGACTAAAAAGTCCACGCATAACCGCCGTCGTGGGTAAAAATTGAATGTTCTTGAATACAAGAACTGCGCAGTTCCCTGTTTTAACCAGATCATCCAATTCTTACCTTGCTCGTGTAACTTTGAGCGATGGTGTTGGCTCCACCATATACGGCGGAAATGCTGTCTTGATTGTAGAATGCCTCTGAAGAATCACCGTCTTGTTTCGATGGAGTTCACTTGCGATTGTCTCTACGTTTCTCCTTTTTGCAGTCTGAAGCTGCGCACACTTCTGAATATACTGCAATGTTGATGTTATACACTAAACGCGCTGGAACAGAGTTCTTATCTCATTTCCCGACGTTAGTGGAGATTAAATGATATAACGGACGCGAACGAGTAATGTTTATGTTGATTTACGTCGCCTCGCGTCGCATGACGACTAGAGTCGTATGACCCGTTCTTGCGGTGGCCAAATTCAATCTGACCGCTCGTGCTGCTTTT